>VMDO01010242.1:0-72675 GCA_007922755.1 Pedetes capensis | reverse complement strand
ATGTTAACACCTCCAGTGCTGCATCTGTTTGTTGAAACATCTCTATTGGTATCCCATCAATTCCTGGAGCTTTGTGTTTCGCCAGTTCTTTCAAGGCAGCTTCCACTTCATCCTTCAACACCATTGGTTCCTGTTCATATGCAACCTCTTGGAATGGTTGGTCATCTACCAATTCTTTCTTGTATAATGACTCTGTGTACTCATGACAAATCTGTACATGGACCAGGAGGCAGCCTTTGAACAGAACAAGGAAACATTACTTAGTTTAAAGTCAAGAAATGTGTGCATCAGGGTTCTATCTTTTCACTGTACTTCTTCAATCTATATGCTGAGCAAATATTCTGAAAACCTGGGCTTTATGAAGAATATAATGGCATCAAGATTGGAGGAAGACTCATTAAAAACTTGCAATACACAGATGTCACAACTTTGCTTGTTTAAACTGAAGAAGATTTCACAAATTTACTAATGAAGATCAAAGAACACAGCCTTCAGCATGGATTGTGCATCAACATTGAGAAAACAAAAATGCTTACAGTTGGGTCAGTAAGCAACTTGATGATAAATGGAGAAAAAATTGAAGTTGTTCAAGATTTTGCTTTAGTTCTTTCTACAATCAACACACATGGAAGTAGCTGTCAAGAAATCAAAAGATGCACTGCATTGGGAAAAGCTGTCGCAAAAGACCTCTTTAAAGTGTTGAAAAGTAAAGATGTCACATTGAAGATGAAGGTAAGTCTGACTCATGGCATGATATTTTCAGTCACATTATATAGTTGTGAAAGCCGGACATTGATTAAGGGAGATAGGAAAAGAAATGATGCTTTTGAATTATGATGCTGGAGATGAATATTGAATATACCATGGACTGCCAAAAGAACCAACAGATCTGTCCTAGAAGAAGTACAACCAGAGTGCTCTTTGGAAGCAAGGATGGCTACACTGGGTACGTATTTTGGACATGTTGTCAGGAGGGACTAATCCATGGAGAAGGACATATGTTTGGGAGAGTGGTAGGTCAATGAAAAAAGGAAGACCCTCAACTGATGAATTGATACAATGTCTGCAACAATGACCTTAAACAAAAAAGTTCATGAGTATTGCACAATATTGGGGAGGGTTTAATTCTGTTTTCATAGGTTTGCTATGAGTTGGACTTGACTTGACATCACCTAAGAAAAATAACAACCTGCAATGTTTATATAATCATATATATATATATATATATATATATATATATATATATACACATATATATACATATATATATTACATGGAAGAATCAAATAGATTTATTATTTTGCTGACTTTTCTCACTCATACTCCAACACCTCTGCTTTCTGTTCTTCCTTATTCCTACCTAATCCTGTTCTTGCCCCTACTGTCCACCTACGTATCTGTCCTTCATCTTTCTACCACCAGTATCTATACTATAATCCACATTTTCCCCCAGAACCTATTCACCATTATCCCTAATAATGCTTTCCCTTAAGTATCTTCTTAAAGAGTACCTGGCTTCAAATGTGATTAACCATAATTATAAAAGTGAGATCAGACAAAGATATCACTTTAGTAGCTGGATGCATTTTATGCTCTGAGTGATACCAGAGATCAATATCTCAAAAGAAGTCATTAAACCAAGCATAACCCCAAATATATAAGGCAGTAACAAACAGACTAATGAATTCCCAAAATTCAACCCAGAAGCATACCAAAAAGAAAGATAAAGTAGATACCCCTACTGAACACAATCCTTCAATAAATATAATCAAAGACACTTAAATGCTATAAGTGCCAGACAAAGAATTTAGAAATCTGCTTATGAGTATGTTAAAAAGCCTCAAAGATAGTACAACTTAATAGATGAATGCAGTTGAAACACTGGACAGAAAGGTATCCAACTGTGAAGAAAAATTCATCAAAGAAATCAAGATCCTTAAAAAGAACCAAAGAGGAGCTTAAAAAACAGCTGATCAGTTAAAAGTGACAGTAGAATCTAATGTGTCCAGATTGGAAGAAGCAAAAAATAGAATATTTAAGACAGAAGAAAAAGTTGGAGAGCTTACTTATTCAGATACCATGAAGGACAAAAAGATGAAACAATATGACCTATATTTTCAAGGAATCTTTGATAGAATGAAGAGACGTAGCCTACAAATACAAGGGGTAGAAGAAGGATCTGAGCCAGGCACAGTGGCATAAGCCTGTAATCCCAGGGACTTGGTAGGCAGAGGCAGGAGGATTGCAACTGCGAGACCAGAGGCAGTCTTCATAATTTAGGAAGACCCTGTTTCAAAAAGTAAAAACAAACAAACAAACGACAACAACAAAAACAACAAAAAACTGGCTGGGGGTGCAGCTCAGTGGTACAACACTTGAAAAGCATGCAAATACTAGGCCCTGAATTCAAGTACCACACACACACACACACACACACACACACACACACACACACACACACAAGGAAGGATCTGAAACTAAAACTAGAGGCATGGAAAATCTATTCAATGAAATAATACCTGGAAACTTCTCACATCTAAGTCACAAAATAGACACCCAAATAACAGAGGTATTTAGAACTCCAGATAAAGTAGACCAGAACAGATCCTCTCCACATCACATTATAGCAGGAATGTTAAATCTACATAGCAAAGAAACAATTTTAAAAGCTATAAGAGAGAAACTTCAGTTTACTTACAATGGCAAACCTATCAGAATAACAGAATAATAGCTGTTTCTCATCATCAATACTACAGGCAATGTGGAAAGCATGGTCAGACACTTTTCAAATCCTAAAAATAAATAATAATACTATACCCAGCCAACCAAGAGTACTATATCCAGCATAGTTATCCTTAAAAGTACATGGAGAGATTAAGACTTTCTATGATATATACAAGTTTAAGCAATTCTTGGCCACCAAGCCAGCATTGTAGAGGATACTAAAAGAAATACTGCATATGGAAGAAGAAAGACAAATCCAAATAAATAAAATACATGAGAGGAATGCATGAATAAAACAAGCTAATTAAGAAGCAAAGACATCTAACCTAATAAACCAGCAGAGCTGCATCATGAAAAGGGAACAAAGTAAAGAATAAGCAACATCAAAACTCAATAGTGAAACAACCAGTAAAATCATGCAGAATACCAAACTCATCTCAATAATTACCCTAAATGTAAATGGTCTTAAGTCATTATTTAAAAGGAACTAATTGGCCAATTGGATTAAAAATGAAAAGCCTTTGATATGTGGGATTCAAGAGATTAATCTCATCTACAAGGACTGAAGTAGAAAATAGAATGGAAAACATAATACCAAGCATGTGAAAAAAACAAAACAAAACAAAACAAAACAACCAACCAAACAAACAAACAAAAAAAGCAGGTGTAACTATGCTAATTTCTTACCAACTTGACTTCAACTTCAAACTAATCACAAGAGACAAGAGGGTCACTACATATTAATGAAAGGAACAATCAACCAAGCAGATATAACATTAGTCAATTTCTGTGCACTGAACATAGGAGCACCTAACTTCATAAAACACTTTACTGACAATAAAGAAGCACATAGGTCCAGACACAATAATTATGGGAGACCTCAATATCCCACTGTTTTCAAAGCAAAAAATCAACAAAGAAACAACAGACTTAAACAACACCATAGATCACCCGGACCAAACAGATGATGTCCACAGAATATTCCATCCAACCTGGAATTGGAGAAAATTATTTTAAGTGAACAAACACAAGCTCAGAAAGAAAAACACCACATGTTCTCACTCAAATGTGGGAGTTGAATCAAAATTATAAAAAGGAAAAAATCCTGTACAAAGGTCAGATCATAATAAAAGAAAAAAAAGCTAAGAATGGTATTATTATAGATGGTCTAGAAAATGCATGTAATAGTTCTGACAGGGTAAAAAGAAAGTTCACTACAGAAAAAGTTTCTATCTTAAACAGAACTGGAACCCAAGGATATATTACCATGGATATGGAAAAAATTACCATAAAAAGACAAGTAAATGGTAGAGAAGTCTTTGATGGGGGGGTGGGGTAGGGGCAGGAAGCACCCAAGAAGGTAAGGGGGAACCTACATGAATAATGTACAACAAAATTCATATATGAAAATGTCACAATGAAAAGCATGTCAGAGTGAATCACATTAAGGTGTACATTAAAAATTTCTCATAAAAAAGAATATTCCATCCAACAAAGGCAGAATACACATTCTTCTCTGCAACACATGGAACTTTTCTTAAATTAGACCATGTTTTAGTCCTCAAAAATGGCTTCAGCACATACAAAAAGATGGAAACCATCCCCTGTACTTTATCAGGTCATAGTGGAATAAAACTAAAAGTTAAAAGCAAGGAGAACTACAAAAAGTTACAAATACATGGAGATTAAATAACACACCTCTGAATGACCAGTGGGTCATTGAAGAAATCTGAAAAGAAATTAGAATTTCCTTCAATCACATGATAGTGAGAACAAAACCTACAGAAATATATGGGATACAGTAAAGGCAGTTCTTTGAGGGCAGTTCATAGTCATGAATGCCTACATTAAAACAATAAGTAAAGCCCAATTAAGTAACTGAATGATATACCTCAAGGCACTAGAAAGACAGCAACAAGTCAACCCCCAAAACTAGTACAGACTCATGCACAAAAAATATAAGATCAAGGCAGAGATTAATGAAATAAAGATCAAAAGGACAATACAAAAAGTTAATGTAACTAACAGTTGGTACTTGGAAAATATAAACAATATAGACACTCTCTTAGCTAAATTCAGAGAAAGGGAGAGAGGCAGAGAGGGAGAGGAGGGGAAGCCTGAAAATGAATAAAATTAGAGATGAGAAGGGGGACATAACAACTGATACAAATGAAATACAGTAAATCATCAAAGACTACTCTGAAAAGTTTTACTCCCCCAAAATGAAAATGCAGAAAAAAATGTATAAATTCCTTAACATTTATGACATACTAATGCTAAATTCTGAAGATATTGAACAGACCATAAAAAGAAATGGAATTGAGATAGTAATAAAAAACCCTCCCAACAGAGAAAAGCTCAGGTCCTGATGGGTTCACAGCAGAATTCTATCAATCCTTTGAAGAAAAATTAACACTTAACCTCCTCAAAGTTTTTCATAAAAAAGAAAGGGATAGTATACTTCAAATTCATTCTACAAAGCCAGTGTCAACCTTATACCAAAACAGATAAGGACACTACAAAAAAGAGAACTATAGACCAATTTCCCTAATGAACATTGATACCAATTCCTCAGTAAAATTCTTATAAACCATGTATAGCAACACCCTAAAATGTTCATACACTATAATCAGGTGGGTTCCAGTCCACAGATGCTAAGTTGGTTCAATATATGCAAATTGGGAGATTGGGGAAAGAAGGTAGACAGATAGCACATGCCTTCTGACCTGGAGTAAAAGGAAACCTTAAACAATAGTTTAGAACACACAATGGCTAGACAGACAGAGTAATAAATTAGGTTAGAGAGAGCAGAGAGAAGCAGGGGGACAATGAAATGCAAATCAAAGCCCAGAAGATCTACACAAAAATGACAGCTGAGTCGCCATTTCCCAGATCACAGAACACCAAGAGAATCCAACTCAGAGAAGAATCCATGCACACATCCACAGGTGCTTGAATCCTACATGGAGTACAACCTTGGCATCACGCTGACATTCTGTCAATGGCATCTGGACAGCATTTTCCACAGAGAAGAACTGGTGAGTTAGCCTGAAGCATCAGGTGCAAAGGCCATCTCTACACAGCACCACCATGCAGGGGGCAAGACTACAGTGGTGCAAGAGCCTCATGCAGGAGTGCAGGCCTCAGATTCACCAGAGGTGAAATGCTATCATCCCACCCATCCCAATGTGGGTGTGGGGAGTAAATGCAGTAGGGGCTGGGGAACTTGTGCATGCAGAGCATGCCCAGACACTTCCTCCTGTTGTGGCAGGGCAGATGTGCAGCACGACTTCCACATGGACACATGGGCACACAGGCACTTGGACTCCAGATCCACCGGGGGCGATTCAATATCGTCTCATTGCACCATGGAATTGGCTAGGGTCTGCAGAATGAACTGAGTCCCACACAGACAGAGTGTCCTACAGGGAGCGCAGTGGTGTGCTTTGTGCCAGGGCACTTTTGCATGTGACTGACACATGGGCAGACAGGCTGCAGATTCACTGGGGGTGGTCGGATATCATCCTGCCCACTACAGGGTAGGAGGGGTGAGAACACAATGGGATTCAAAATGCGTCAGTGGATAGAGAGTCGGGCATTAAGACCTAACTTCCACAGCCATATGCTCCCTCCATAGGCATTGGGGCAGTGATCTCTGAATTGGGATCACAGTGCCCGAACTCAGTAGGGAAGGCAAAATTCTCAGAAGATCACCACAGATTGCACTGACTCTCTGACAATACAACAGGGGTGGAACATTCCACAGGGCAATCTCTGAAAGCACCCAGTGGCCTGCTTCAGCTGGAGAGACTACGTGGCTACCCACAATACCCACTCAGCAGAGGGAAGCTGCACAGAAGCCCTGCCTTCTAACCCAGCCTGCTTCTAACAAGAGAACTGGCAGGGAAAGTCCCTTTTCCTACAGCAAGGACAGCTGCATGAAGGAAAAGAGACAGGACCCTCTCAGAAGAGAAAGACTGCTGTGGATAGTGTGAAAACCACTGTAGCCTGAGCTCACTACTATATTATACTCCCTTATTCACTTTGTTGATCAGATACCTCTTGTGAGAGTATTCAGGTGTGTGTGTGTGTGTGTGTGTGTGTGTGTGTGTGTGTGTGTGTGTGTGTGTCTTTTCTCTATATATTTGTATTTATTTTAGTTTATTATTTTATATTTTAATTTCAATTTTATCTTTAATCTTAATTTCTATTAGTCTCTGTTCTCTCTCTTTTTCCCTCTTTTTTCCCCATACCCTCTCCCTCCTCATCCCCCCATAGAAAAACAGAATCTGCTGCCTCCCCATCCCCAGCCCCTTTGCAATAGTGAATTGGAGAGTGGGAAACTTAGGAGTGGAGAATGCAAGATGCAGATAAGAGTGTCATGAGCTGATGGTCCACTGAACCTAGGAGAACCAATTAAAAACTAAGACCATTTTGAGTTGAGTAGGGCTGGTAAACCAGAGTAAGAGCCCCAAAGACTAGACAACTGAGGAATCACATTGTACCCAGTAGACCAATCAGAGGCTGGGATCTCAGGGATCAGAGGAAATCTGAATGGGGCAAAATGGAATACAGAGCCTGCACCAGATCTTTATCTAGGGTTCTCAAGCTACAAAATATGGGGTTAAAGAGTGAAAATAAGGTGCCAAAGATTCATCATCACAGAAACTCAAAAGAACAACAGAGGGAGAAGTTCTGCACATTTGGGGGAGACAAAACCTAATTCCTGAACGAAATAATGGGTAAGCAAAGTCAGAAGACTACAAAAAACACAAAGGGGCAAGCTGAATGTGAAGACTCCACTGTCCAAAGCCTCCCAACAAATACCTCCAATGAATCCCAACTCCTAGAGATCTCTGAATTCAAATTCATAGTTTTGGTTGTTAATATGCTAAGAGAAATCAAAACTAATATGCTGAGAGAAATAAAAACCACCAGTATCCTCAAAATCCTTGAAAAGAAGGTATGTCATCTGGAGTACATTCTCTCCTCACAGATAGAAATGATTAGGAAAAATCAAGCGGGAATCCTTGACATGCAAACCAAGCTAAATGAATTAAACTCTGCAAAAGAATCATTTTCATCGAGATTGGATGAAGCTGAGCTGCAAATTTCAGACTCTGAGGATTTAATCCAAGAACTTAAATACATACAGTCAGAAATGGAATTAATTATGAAGGAATTAAAAAAAGATTTCCAAGAAGCATCATACAGAATGAAAAAACAAAACTTAAGAATTCAGGGTGTCCCTGAAGGAGAGGAAAGGTCCACCAGAGGACTACGAAGTCTAGTTTATGATATCCTCAAGGGAAATTTTCCAGAGATAATCCAGGATCTGGATACATACACATGTGAAACATTCAGAACCCCACACAGTAAACCAAAATAGGTCCTCCCCAAGACATATCATAGCATGAATGCTTTCATTAGAAATGAGAGAAACTATTTTGAAAGCAGCAAGGGAGAAATCCCAGATAACTTTTAAAGGAAGACCCATTAAAATTACTGCAGAATATTCCATATCAACATTATAAGCTAGAAAGGCCTGGTCACAGATAATTCACATCCTAAAAAAGAACAACTTCCAACCAAGAATATAATATCCAGCAAAGTTATCTTTGAAAATAGATGAAGAGTATAAGACATTTCATGATATTGACACATTCAAAAGATTTGCAAACACCAGGCCAGCTCTACAGAGGATTCTAAATCAATTACTATATCCAGGCAAGATAAGACAACCCTATATAAAAAATTCAAAGAACTAAATAGCTGAAATGAGTGAAAACCAAGAAAGGAACAAAGCAACCATGATTCAAAAACTAGTAACATGTAATGATTGGATGCATAACAATAGTCACTTCTTAATAATCACTATTAGTGTAAATGGTCTTCAGTCACCAATTAAGAGACAGAGACTGGCTAATTGGATGAATAAACATAAACCCTCAATATGTAGTATTCAAGAAACCCATCTAATTTACAAAGACTGCAATGGACTGAAAATTAAGGGCTGGAAAACAATATACCAAGCAGGGGGGGAAACAAAAACAAAAAGCAAGTGTTGCAATTCTAATATCAGATAGATTAAATTTCAATCTAAAACAAACCAGAAGAGATAAAGAGGAGCACTACATATTACTAAAAGGAACAATCAACCAGGAACAAATAATGTTTCTAAATATATATGCTCCAAATACTGGGGCACCTAGATTTATAAGATGAACTTTATAGGACATAAAAAACTTTATTGGACCAGACACAATAATTATGGGAGACTTTAATACCCCACTTTCACCAAGAGACAGGTCATCAAAACAGAAAATCAACAGTGAAATGACAAACCTAATCTCTACCCTAAACCAATTGGACCTCACAGATATATACAGAATAGTCCATCCACACAATGAGGAATATACATTCATCTCAGATCGACACAGAATGTTTTCCAAGATAGACCATATACTAGTCCATAAGAGTTTCCTCAATAAATACAAAAAAGTAGAAATTATCCCCTATTCCTTATCAGACCACAAAGGAATAAAGTTGGAACTCAAAGAAAGAATAATTCCAGAAATTTTACAAACTCATGGAGACTAAATAATACACTACTGAATGACCAATGGGTTGTTGATGAAATCAAAATGGAATTTAAAATATTTCTGCAATCAAATGTTGATGAAAACACATCCTAACAAAACACATGGGATACAGCAAAGACAGTTTTAAGAGGGAAGTTTATAGCATTCAGTTCCTTCATCAATAAGGTGGAGAAGAGCCAAATAAATGACCTAATAACATACCTTAAGACACTAGAAATTCAACAACATATCAACCCTAAAAGGAGCATCCAGAAAGAAATTACCAAGATAAAGGCAGAAGTATCTGAATTAGAATCTAAAAAGATAATTAAAAAAATTAATAAGACTAAGAGGTGGTTCTTTGAAAAGATTAATAAGGTAGACACTCTTCTGGCCAATTTCATCAAAAAGAAAAAGGAATAAGCTAATATAATAAAGATTAGGAAGGAAAATGGGTCCCTAACCACTCACTACAATGAAATACAGAAAATCATCAGGGATTACTATGAGAGATCCTATTCCCAAAAATACAAAAATACAGAAGAAATGGATAAATTTATTAGCACATGTGACTTACCAAAACTAACCCCAGAAGACATAAACAAGCCCATTACATATGCTGAAATATAAAAGTTACTAAAAAGTCTCCCAACAAAGAAGAGCGCAGGTCCTGATGGGTTTACAGCAGAATTTTAACAAACTTTCAAAGAAGGTATAATACTGGTCTTCCTCAAGTTATTCCAAAAAGTAGAAAAGGAGGAAACACTCCCAAACTCATTCTATTAAGCTACCATCACCCTGATACCTAAGCCAGGGAAAGATTCATCTTAGATAGATTTCCTTTATAAACAGATGCAAAAATCCTTAACAAAATCCTGGCAAACTGAATCCAGCAACATATTAAAAAGATTGTTCACCATGACCAAGTGGGATTTATTCCACAGATGCAAGGATGGTTCAACATATAGAAATCAATTAATGTAATCCAACATATCAAGAGGCTGGCGAACAAAAATCACATGATCATCTCAATTGATGCTGAAAAGGCCTTCAACAAAGTGCAACACCTTTCCATGATAAAAACCCTAGAGAAGACATGTATAACAGGCAAATACCTTAACATCATAAAATCCATCTATGACAGACCTACAGGCAACATTATATTAAATGGAGAAAACCTGAAACCATTTCCTCTAAGATCTGGCACAAGACAAGGATGTCCACTCTCTCCTATTCTATTTAACATAGTAATTGAAGTCCTAGGCAGGGGAATCAAACCAGAGAAAGAAATCAAAGGAATACAGATTGGCAGTGAAGAGGTCAAACTATCATTATTTGTGGATGACATGATACTTTACATAAAAGACCCCAAAATCTCATCCAGAAAACTTTTAGATCTAATCAACTCCTTCAGCAAAGTGGCAGGATATAAAATCAACACACAAAAATCAATAGCTTTCCTTTACTCCAACTGTAAGCAGGAAGAGAAGGCAATTACAGATACAATACCTTTCATGATAGTCCACCAGAAAATTAAGTACCTTGGAATCAATCTAATCAAAGACTCTACAGATCTCTATAAGGAAAATTTCAAAACATTAAAGAAAGAAATCACAAAGGATACTAAAAAATGGAAGGACCTTCCCTACTCCTGGATCAGGAGAATAAATATAGTAAAAATGGCTGTGTTACCAAAAGCAATCTATAGATTTAATGCAATCCCCATTAAAATTCCAATGACAGACTTTACAGAAATAGTGAAAATGATCCAAAAATTCATATTGACTCACAAAAGATCATGTATAGCCAAAACACTCTTAAACTGCAAAACTAGTGCAGGTAGAATAACAATCCCTGATTTTGATCTATACTACAGGGCAGTGGTAGCAAAAACAGCTTGATACTGGCACAAAAATAAGCCTGAAGACCAGTGGAACAGAATAGAAGATACAGAAATATCTCAACACACCTATATCCACCTGATTTTTGACAAAGGGACAAAGCAAATAAATAGGAAAAAGGATAGGCTTTTCAAGAAATGGTGCTGGGAAACATGGATATCTGCTTTCAGAAAATTGAAAACTGACCCTCATCTCTCAATATGCATGAGTGTGAACTCAAAGTGGATAAAAGACCTCAACATAAAACCAGAGACTTTAAAATTAATAGAAAATAGGATAGGCAATATGCTACAATATATAGGCATAGGAAAGTATTTCCTTAATAGGACTCCAGTTGCTCAAGAAATTGCAACAAGAATAGATAAATGGGATTACATGAAATTAAAAAACTTCTGTACAGCAAAGGAAACAATTAACAGAGTCAAGGAAATGCCCACTGAATGGGAAAAATTCTTCACATCCTATACATCAGACAGAGGTCTAATTACCAGAATTTATAAAGAACTCAAGAAAACAAATAATCCAATACACAATCGGGCAAAGGAAGTGAACTGATAGTTCTCTAATGAAGAGGTCTGTAAAGGTATGAAACCCATGGAAAAAATGCCCAATATCCCTAGCCATTAGGGAAATGCAAATTAAAACTACTCTGAGATTCCATCTTACACCAGTAAGAATGGCCAAGATCAATAAAACAAATAACAACAAATGCTGGCGAGGTTGCAAAGAAAAAGGAACCCTGTTACACTGCTGGCAGAGCTGTAAATCAGTCCAACCACTTTGGAAATCAATATGGAGGGACCTTAGAAAACTAAAAATAGATCTACTATATGACCCAGCTATAACACTATTGGGAATATATCCAAAGGGAGATGAGTCATCATACCACAGAGACACCTGCATCTCCATGTTCAATGCAGCACTTTTCACAATAGCAAGGATACGGAATCAACAAAAGTGCCCTTCAACAGAAGAATGGATAAAAAAACTATGGTACATATACACAGTGGAATACTCAGTGAATACTCAGTAATCAAAATAATGAAATAATGTCATTTGCATCAAAATGGATGGAATTGGAGAAAATCATTTTAAATGAACGAACACAAGCCCCAAAAGAGAAATCCCACATGCCCTCACTCATATGTGGGAGCTGAATCAAAATTAAAAGAAGGAAAAAATCCTACGTGGAGGTCAGCACATAATAAAAAGCTGAAGTCAAATTAGCAGAGAAGAAGCAATTTAGTGAGTGAGAAGGATGAGGGAGGGATCTAGAAAAAGGAGGAACTCCTGGGAGAGGAGAGGGGGTAGAGGAGGAACAAAGAGGAGTGAGGAATGAGAGAGAGGATGACCTCAAAGTAAACAGCCCAACTTTAATGGTTTGGGAAATTACAACAATAATACCAAAGAATGGTAATAATACAAATGGGCTAGAAAATTCATGTAATATTACTGACAATGTAAAAAGATAGACCACTACAGAAAATGTTTTGAGCTTAATTATTATTGGGATCCAAGGATATATGGAAAAATATTCCCACAAAAAGACATGCAAGTGTAAGAGAGGCCTTTGGTGAGGGGTGTGGGATGGGGGGAGGAAGTACACAAGAGGGTAAGGGGGAACTTATCTGTGCAATGTACAATGAAATGCATATATGGAAATGTCACAATGAAATGCATGCCCAAATGAATCACATTAAGTTGTACATTAAATATTTTCCAATAAAAACATATGCAAACCAATTAATGTGTAATTCAACATATTAAGAGACTTGCAGACAGAAATCACATGATCATCTCCAATGATGCTGAAAAATCTTTCAACAAAGTTCAACATGCCTTTATGATAAAAGCCCTGAAGAAACTGAGTATAGAAGGAACATATCTCAATATCATAAGGAACATATACGACAAAACTATAGCCAACATCATATTAAATGGGGACATATTGATAATATTCTAAGATCAGGAAGAAGGCAAGGATGTCCACATCTCCTCTCTTATTTAGTATTATGATTGAAGTTCTAACCAGAACAATCAGGCAAGAGAGAAGTAAAAGGAATACAAATAGGGAAAGAATAAGACAAATTGTCCCTATTCTCAGATGACATGTTCTTATACATAAAGAACCCTAAAAACTCTACTAAAAAAAGTGTTAGAGCTCATTAGCTCCTTAAAAAAAGTAGCTGGGTACAAAATTAACATTAAAAAATCAGTAGCACTCCTTTACACCAACAGTGAATAGGAAGAAAAAGAAATCAACACAACAATCTCATTCCTAATAGTACACCAAAAATTAAATATTTATGAGTTAATCTAACTAAAGACTCTAAAGACTGCTACAATGCAAAATTCAAAACACTAAAGAAAGAAGTTGAAGAAGACATTAGAAGATGGAGTGATTTCCATTGCTCATGGATTGGGAGCATTAATATTGTGAAAATGGCTATGCAACCAAAAGCAATCTACAGATTGAATGCAATGCTCATCAAAATTCCAATGATGTATTTTGCAGAAATAGAAAAAAACAATTCTAAAATAGGGAAGGACAAAAGACTCCGTGTAGCCAAAGCAATCTTAAGCAGGAAAAACCATGCAGGAGGCATCACAATACTGACTTAAAACTATACTATGGGCTCATAGTGACAAAAATAGCTCGGTACTGGCACAAAACAGGCATGAAGATCAATGCAATAGAAGAAACAGGTATACACCCACACAACTACAACTACCTGATCTTGGACAAAGGGACCAAAGATGTACATTGTAGAAAAGATAGCTTTTTCAATAAATGATGTTAGGAAAATTGGATATCTATATGTAGGAGAGTGAATGTAAACCTATACCTCTCAATCTGTCGGAGAATCAGCTCAAAATGGATTAGAGACCTCAACATAAAACTAGAAACCATAAACAAATAGAAGAAAAGATTGGGTACACACTGCAACATATAGGCATAGACAAGTACTTCCTTAACAAGACTCCAATTGCCCAGGAATATGCACCAAGAATCAACAAATGAGATTACATAAAACGAAAAGTCTGTAAGGCAAAGGAAATAATTAATAGGGTAAAGGTACAGCCCACAGAATAAGAGAAAAATCTTTGTATCCTACACATCTGACAGAGGATTAATTTCTAGAATATACAAATGACTTAAGAAATTAAACACCAAAGAAACAATCTAATAAATAAGTGGGCAGTGGAAGTGAACAGACTGTTCTCAAAAGAAGAAATACAAATGGGCAATAAAACACATGAAAAAAAATCAAAATCCCTAGCTATTATGGATACATAAATCAAAACTACACTGAGATTCCCTCTCACTTCAGTAAGAATGGCTAAGATTAACAAAACAAACAACAACAAATGCTGGACAGGACATGGAGAAAACAGAACTCTTCTACACTATTGGTGGAAGTGTAAATTACTTTAGTCACTATGGAAATCAATATGGAGATAACTCAGAAAACTTAAAACAGAACTTCCATTTGATCCAGCTATTCCACTTCTAGGAATACACTTAAAGGAAGACAAGTCACACTACAGGGACACTTATACTTCCACATTTATGCAGCACTCTTCACAATTTCAAAGGTATGAAATCAATCCAGATGTCCATCAACAGAGAATTATATTAAAAATTGTGGTATATATCCACAATGGCATATTACTCAGCAGTAAAGAATGAAATTATGTCATTTTTAGCAAAATGGGTGGAACTAGAATGTATCATTTTTAGTGAAATAATTCCTCAATAAGAATGGAAAATACCAGTGGATCCAATATGAGGGGTGGGAAGGAGTGAATAATCGGGAAGGGGGTGAGGGAGGGGAAACAATGTAGAGGATAAAGAGAGAGGGAAGAATACAAAATACAGGATGCAACTCTATAAAGAAAAAGGAAAGTAAAAAACAAAACAAAAAATAAAAAGCCAGACTATAACACATGGTTGCATATGACTGCCATTACATGTTAATTAAAAGTCTTATTTTCTCCTTTTTTAGCTATTTAAAAATTTTGTTCTGTAAAATGTTTAAGGTAATAGAAGTGTAAACACTACTGTTTGATAGTTGCATAGTGGATATATCAACCAACTTATTACTTTATACCTCACTAACATGTATAAATAAAATACTAATAAAAATGATATGTCTATAACAATGTAAACTTCACATGGTGAAGTAATGGTGAAACAGATATATACTCTTCATCTTTTTTAATTTTAAAAAGTTTTGAGATAAGGTCTTGCTAAGTAGCCCAGGCTGGCCTCAAACTGATAGTCCTCCTCTAGTGCTGGAATTACAGGAGTGCACCACCACATTCAGCCTTAGATGCATACTTTTTTTCATTTTTAAGATAGTATTATTCTTTTCTTAATTTTTATTTTTTAACTTTATTATTAGTAATTTTTAATGTATAACTTAATGAGTCTCATTGTGACATTTCCATGCATATATTTCCTTCTACATTGTTAAAGCTAAAAACAGTTTGAAAATATCTATTAACACTTCTATTCATTATTGTACTGGTGGTCATTGGCAGCTCGATTTGATATGGAAAATAATAACAGACATGTTGTTGTTTTTAGGTGCCATTGAGTCAGGTCCAACTTATAGTGACCTTATGTACAACAGAATGAAACACTCCCCAGTTCTGTGCCACACTCATGATCTATTTATGTTTAAGCCCATTATTGCAGCCATTGTGTCAATCTATCTAGCTGAGGATCTGTCTTCTTTTCTTTTCATGGACCTGACACTCTCCCACATATGATGTCCTTTTCTGGAGATTGGTCCCTTCTGAGTACATGTCTAAAATATATCAGACACAGTCTAGCCATCCTAGCTTCCAAGGAGCACAGTGGTTGCACTTCTTCAAGGACAGATATGCTGGTTCTTTTGGCAGTCCATGGTATATTCAGTGGGAAAACCACAAATTGCCAAAGCATATGGTATGGCTCATTTAGGTCAATTATAAAAATATATTAAAATGATACTATATATTTATTGATATACATTGTTGTTGTTAGGTGCCCTTGAGTTCGGTCCAACTTATTGTGACCCTCCTACAATAAGTAGTTAAAATTGAAAAAATATGGACGAATACATAGCATTAATGATGATTGCTCTAGGGAGGGAAAGAACAATACTTCTAATACCTTATTTATTTGTATTTGTGTCATTGAATTTTATAAATATCTAAGGAAAATATTACCAAATATCAACATTTGTTAAACTGGGGGGGGATTGATTTCAGGGTTGTTATATTGTTATCTGTATTTTTCCATATGTTTGAAATAGTTTATAGATAAAACTAAAATATTCATTTAAATGAAAGAAATAGGCAAAAATATTAAAAGTCTTTTACCTAATATTTCTTGTGACATACAACATAAATTTGCAACTGTGGCTATGATGTTGGGTGGTCTTAAGTCTTAAATCTGAGAGTTAATAACTGGCTAATAAAGAAGGAATTCTTAATCTTGGTTTCATTAGTGCTGTTATCAAATTAACTCAGCTTACTATCCATAAGTGACAAAATTTATAAGCAAATAAAAACATATCTTGCTCATGGGTTTAGACATAATCACATTCTTACTGTAATGAGTAACTGTATTTTTGTGGAAGTTAGAGCTATAAGATTCTGTTAACATTGCTAATCAATTTGTCATAAAATATGTTACATATTATAAAACAGTTGGGCTATTAACATCATGGTATCAAATTTAACTAAATTAGTTTCTAAGATGCAGTTTTAGTAAGTAATAGTTTGTTTTAGTTTAATTTTTTTTTTTCGTACTGGGCATTGAACCCAGGGCCTCACACTTGCATGCTTTGCAAGTGCTGGACCACTGAGCTGTACCCCAAGCCCATGCTTTCTAATTTTTTGAGACAGGGTCTTGCTAAGTTACGCAGACTGCCTCTGGTCTCGAACTTGCGATCCTCCTGCCTCTGCTCTGGAGCCGCTGGGATTACAGGCATGTGCCACTGTGCCTGGCTTAGTTTAATTTTTATAAAAGAATGATGTGTATGGAGTTGAAAAAACAGTAGCTATGAACAGAATTTGTGGACTTTGAAAAGAGATAATAAACAACTTTCCTGAATTTACATGTGTTCAGATTTCAGAAATCCCATTCACCTATAAGGATTCATTTTCTAATTGTCAAGGCAGGAGTAGGTCTTAAAGTCCTAGTATTTATTTATTTATTTATTTATTTATTTATTTATTTAGGTCTGGGGACTTCAGGACTGTGTTAGCTTTCTGTTACTGTGACAAAATACTTGAGGCAATCAGTTTATAAAGAAAAAAGGTTTATGCATTACATAATTTCAGAGGTTCTGGTTCAAGTCATTTGGCTCTGTTGCTTTGGGTATGTGATGGCAAAGTAGCAACACATGGTGGGCGAGGTCTGTCCACTCATGGGGAGTAGGAAGTGAAAGACAGAGGAAGAGGAAGGGGCTGCAGTCCCAATATCCCCTTCAAGAACATGCCCATAGTGACCTAATTTCTTTCCACTAGGCTCCACCTTTTAAATGTTCCACCACTTTCCAATAGTGCCACAGGCTGGCAGCCATGCCTTTAACACATGGACCTTTGGGGGACACTTATCCTAACTATGGCAAGGACCCAGGAGAAAAATAAAATGGGAAGGGCAAAAGTAAGGTCTTTAAGAAGGAAAGTTGTAACAGATTGTTTTTAAATTCTGTAAGTCCTTCTAGGAAAGGAGAGATCTTGTCCTTCTCAGAGCAAGTACTATGGCTCCTAATCATCTGACTGAGGCTAGTTCCAGGAGTGGTCCAGCAATTTCCACATATTAGAACAGGAATAGTCATAGTTGCTGAAAATGTTTAAAGAAGGAAATTCCACTCTACTCAGATTTCATGTAAAGAGAACTCATGACTGGGGAGGGAGAGCTCTAAACATATCTGACTTCATTAAGCTGTAGAATTATAGAATCCTGTGTTATTAAAGCTTGAGGAAACCTTAGAAGTTTCTATTTTAACCTTTTCATTTTTTGTATATGGCAGAGATGCTAAAGCTGTGTCTAAAGGCACAGTTGGCGCAACTCTTTTCTAATTTATCTTGACGGTCATAACAGTCAAACCAATTGTGTGTAGAAAGAGACATAGAGATAATTTCCAGTGGAGTATTAACCTCTTGAAACATTATTTTAAATATCAGTCATACAAAGCCAAAGTTTAGAAGCCCAGCTTATGTCCTATGTCACCCTGCATATTTTATGTGCCCTAAGTTGAAATTTAAATGCTACATTGTCTAGCTAGGTAGCACATACTGCCAAATGTGTTTTAAGTAGACAAGGACTATGCTATTTATAACCTGCAGCATACCATGAAAAACCTCATTTTCCTAAGTGTAAAGTGTGGAAGCTAGGATGAAAGAGAGTGTTTCACTTGATTTATAAGCTTTAAAATATTAAAAATAAGGCATCCCCAACCAAGACCTGCCTCTCAACATTTGATGAGTATTTATCTAACTCTGTGAGCTGTCTCTTTGCATAAACTGCCTTGTTATGGTTTGACTGCTTTTTGAAAGCTCTTTGAAAAATTGTCTTCCAGGTATGTGTGAGTAGTTCACCAGGTGGAGAAATTTACTAAGATGAATTTTTTAAAGTCCATGCAGTTCTTCTGGAAAAAAATGGAGAGAAATCTCTGGAGGCTCTATGTATGAGGCAAAATAGGATTTGCAGGAAACAGAAATGCTTCCAGACTTTGAGGCCACTTATGCATTTTCTTGTGGCACACAGTAAGATGGAACTGAATATGCAAGGGTTTTATTAGAGGAAATGCCTGTGAGAGGAAACAGGGAGTGGGTATGGCTAGGAGGATCATCAGACCATAAGGCAAGTTGGAGTCTGAGTGAAAGACAGAGGTTTCTCACGGAATTATTCTAGACTGCTGAGCAGTCTAAGGAATCATGGACTATGCCTTTGAAAGGTCCTTGAAACCAAGCTGGACAATACAGGAGGCCCAGAGCTTTCAGGAAGAGGATCCCATCTGCCTGATTGTCCCTGTGGTTCAGTCATTGGCAGGCAGCTGCCCTAGGGAAGTGGAGCCTTGGGGCAAAAGTTGAGAAGAATTTAGCAGCTGGAGCCCTGGATCAATTTTACTCCCTGTAATAGGCTGTTTGCAATGTGCATCCTCACTTGTGCTACTTCAGCCATGGGCAAAATCAGGAAATAAGTAGCTCTATCTATCTGTTTTCTCTCTACCTTCATCTCTCCACTACATCTCTTTTTGTCTTCTTAGATAGTTCTTTTTCTCTACTGTTCTTCGACATTCAGGTAGAGCCTTTAAAATAACTTTTTACTCTCTTTTAGTATTTTTGAAATAATTATTATTTTAATTGTACATATTTATGGGGTACCAAGTGATAATTCAATACACATATATGACATAATGTGCAACAAACAAATGCCTGCAGCTGTACCATGCAGATGTACCTGGCATCTGATCCCGTCAGGTCTCAGAAGCTAAACAGGTTCGGACCTGGTTAGTACTTGGATAGGAGATCGCCTGGGAACACCAGGTGCTGTAGGTTTGGGAGAGGGATCTGGTAACCCGCTCCCCCAAAAAAAGCAGCCATTGAAAACCCTATGAACAGCAGAGAAGCACTGATAATACTGTTTTGCCTATTGTGCATAGGGTCGCTATGAGTCAGACATCGACTTGATGGTACCTAACAACGACCAAATTAGGGTAGTTAGAATTTCCATCACCTTAAGGTTAAAAAATTATTAGTATGTAACAATTGCACATATTTATGGGATATGGTGTGATACTGCAATGTTTGTATACAGTGTGTATCAAACAAATGAGGGTAATTGACATTTCTCTTCCCTTGAAATGGTTTGCTCTTCCGAAGGATTGATATTCACGGTAGGATGAGATTCCATGTTCTTCAAATGTCTTACTTTTCATCTTCTAAAATAATTTAAAAATATTTTATACATTTGCAAATATTTGGTTTTGGGTGACTTACTTTTACTATTTAAAAGCTTATACATCAGGCAAAACACTTTCTTTCATCCTAGCTTCCACACTTCACATTTAGGAAAATGAGGTTTTTTCATGGTGTTCTGTAGTTTGTAAATAGCATTTCATGGTGTTCTGTAGGTTATAAATGTCTATTTAAGGCATATTTGACAATATGTAATAACTGAACAATTTGACATTTAAATTTCAACCATGATGCTTCTGCAACATGTAGGATAACATCATACTTTAAAATGATGTACTTATTCAGTAATTTTTATGTTGGCATCTACAAATTTTCTCCCACAATGCCTTTGTGAACAATGATAGCAAAGCTCTTTTCTAAGAGTCAATAGAAAGGCAAGTTTCATTTCTCACTAGATTGTACCAAAGATCTAGGGAGTGTGCATGTTTTGAGTGAGGATCTAGATCTCAGGCCTGTGGTGGATTAAGGTCTAAGATAAGGGCACCTTTTAATGGAGGTCCATTGTATTCTGTTGTCCCACATGCCCCACATTTCTAATAGGGACCAACTGAAGAGGGTGACATAAAGGGGACCTAGGGCTTAATTAATTGATTCTGGGGTGCCAATGAAGTAGGTGCTACCAAGACAGACCCTACTCAGCTGTTAGGACATATAGGGCACAATAAATGTTTGTTGAATACCAATCAACATAGAACTTAATCAATTGCCCTTCCTCTCAGGTAAGATTCTCTGACAATTCTTAAACACTACTGGTACCTCAAGAAGTTTATTTGCTGCAGATTGACTATATCTTATCAGACTTAGGCTCAGTTTTTAACCCTAGCAGACTGCTATACTTGCATAAGCTAATATTGTTTGTTCTTTGCTGTGGGAAGGGGAAGTGAATTGTTTCTAAAGTGCTCAAAGCTTTCTTAGTTTCTTTAAGGTGAGTGCTCATGTACAATTTCCTCATTGAATACTGATGGAAAAATGCATCACTGATTGTGGTGGAAATCTGAACTTTGTGACCAGTGGTGGACTTAAGATTGAGAGAAACTCTATTCAGAAAAGAGGCACCATCTCTTTGGACACTTTTATTCGAATCTTCACTCAAGTTGTTTTTCTTGTTTTCTTACACTGGCTGTGGTTTACACAGAATTCAATTTAGTCAGTTTGCTTTCATCTGTGGCTCAAGGATATCTTGGCGTTTTCTTCTCCTTTCAACTAATACAGCATATTGCTAAGTTTATAGACTAAGCCTTTGTTTGGGAAAATGATCTGACTTTTCAATAGAGTAGGATTCAGTACCACTAATATACTTTAAACTAACATTTTAAAACTTCCTTTTTCCCCTACTTAGACATTTAGTTGCTTTTCCAACATACAATTTTTATGGATGAGATTTCCATTTAACACTACGATTTAGATTAAATTACTTTCTTAAAATCACATTGCTTCCATAGTCTACTTAGTTTTCTAATTCCCATATGCTCCACAATTGCCAGAGAAACTTCATCTATATAATGTGACTGAAGAGGCAGACTTCATTCAGAACACAGCACAATCTGTTAAAGTGGTAAATATTACCCATTTCTATTATTAGAGCTGAAATGGAATTTTCTCTTGCTGCATTTTCAAGATGTGACATAATTAGATAGCAAGCATGGAAAAGCCAGAAATAGTGGAAGCTAACAGTTGTCATCAGTACCAGGAAAACTTGAATTCAGTCTGCCTTGCCTGGCTCCTGACTCATTCACACAATGCCCCCAGGCCATCTCATTCTCTGTTTGAATTATAGGGTGCTATGTGAGCTTTGCAGGTACTGGGGTAAGGAAGCATGAAGCAAAGTTTCCAATTCTATATTCGTTTTCAGAGTGAATGAGAGCAGGGAAATTCTTGCTCAATGTTTCAATTCTCTTCAGCCTCCTGCAGACACATTTTCCCAGGTCTGAGAACTAGCTGAATAGTTCTTCACCCTGCCTAGAGAGACTTCTGACTTCTCCCCTATTGAATACAAATGAGAGGTGTAAAAACAACAAACATACATATATGTATATATGTGTGTATGTGTATAAAACTTTCCTTGTTGCAGAAGTGCTACTGAAATTAGTGCAATGTACAATTCCTGGCAAAAGAGCAATCAGGCAAGAGAAAGAAATTAAAGGAATACAGATAGGGAAAGAAAAGGTCAAATTATCCTTATTTGCAGATGACATGATCCTCTACCTAAAATACCCACGAAAATCCACTAGAAAACTCTTATAGCTAATTAGCTAATTCAGTAAAATATCAGGATACAAAATTAACTCTCAAAAATCAATACCCTTCCTTTACACCAATGGTGGACAGGAAGAGAAGGAAATCAGGACAATAATCTCATTCACAATAGCATACCAAAAAATTAAATATTTAGGAGTCAACCTCACAAAAGACCCTAAAGACCTCTACAAGGAAAAATTTAAAACTTTAAAGAAATAAACAACAGAAGATACTAGAAGATGGAAGGACCGCCCTTGCCCATGGATCGGGAGAATTAATATTGTAAAAATGGCTACTTTACCCAAAGCAATTTATAGGTTTAATGCAATCTCCATCAAAATTCCAATGAAAAGCTTTATAGAAATAGAAAAAAATCCTAAAATTCATATACAAGCACAAAAGACCATACATAGCTAAAACAATTGTAAGCAGCAAAAACTTTGCAGGAGGTATCACAATACCTGATTTCAAAGTATACTATAAGGTTCTAGTGGCAAAAGCAGCTTGGTACTGGCACATAAGTAGGTGTAGAGATCAATGGAACAGAATAGAAGACCCAGAGATACACACACACAACTATAGCCACCTGATTTTTGGCAAAAGGGCTAAGAACATTCAATGGAGAAAAGATAGCCTCTTTAACAAATGGTGCAGAAGCCTGAAAATAGACTTGTATCCTACAATCTGTATGAGAGTCAACTTGAAATGGATCAGAGACCTTAATATAAAACCAGAAACCTTAAAACTACTAGAAGAAAAGATAGAGAATATGCTTCAACATAATAGGCATAGACAAGTATTTCCTTAACAAGACTCCAATTGTCCAGGAAGCTGCACCAAGAACCAACAAATGGGTTTACATGAAGGTAAAAAGCTTCTGTGCAGCAAAGAAAACAATCAATAGAGTAAAGGGAAAGCCCACAGAATGGAAGAAAATCTTTGCATCCTACACATCTGGCTGAGGACTAATTTCAAGAATATATAAATAACTTAAGAAATCAAATACCCCCAGTAAATAAATGGGCAATGGAACTGAACAGACAGTTCTCAAAGAAGTATGAATGGCCAATAGACACATGAAAAAATCTTCAGTATCCCTAGCCATTAGGGAAATGCAAATCAAAGCAACACTGAGATTCTATCTCACTCCAGTAAAACTGGCCAAGGTTAACATAACAAATAATAACAAATGCTGGTGAGGGTGCAGAGAAAAAGGAACACTTTTATACTGCTGATGAGAACGTAAATTAATTTAGCCACTTTGGAAATCAATGTGGATGTACCGTAGAAAACTAAGAATAGAACTGCCATAAGACCCAGCTATACCACTCCTGGGAATATAACTAAAGGAAGATAAGTCATCATACCACAGGGACATTTGCACTTCCATATTTAATGCAGCACTCTTCACAATTGCAAGAATATAGAATTAATCCAGATGTCCATCAACAGAGGAGTGCATTGAAAAATTATGTTATATATACACAATGGAATATTACTCAGCAATAAAGAATGAAATTATGTCATGTGACATAATGGATGCAAAATGGATGGAACTAGAGAACATCATCTTAAACAAACAAAGCCAGTCTCAAAAAGAGAAATACCATATATTCTCACTCATATATGGCAGCTAAATCTAACTTAAAGAAAAAAAAATCTATGTGCATTTGTGTGTGTGTGTGTGTGTTGTTATTGTTGTTGTTGTTGTTGTTGTTTTTAGATGCTGTCGAGTCAGGTCTGACTCATAGTGACCCTATGTACAACAGAATGAAACATTCCCTGACACTGTGCCATGCTGAGCACTATGTTAGTGTTTCTCTGCCATTCATAGTGCTTTTGATAGCTGATTGTTTCAGGAGTGGGCTGCCAGGTCCTTCTTCTTAGCCTGCAGCACTTGGTATTCCCAGGCAGTATGACATCCAAGCACTAACCAGGTTCACCCTGCTTAGCTTCTGAGATCAGATGGGATTGGGTGTAAGGGTGCTTTGGTTGCATACCTCTACATATGTAGTTATATAAAAAAGGAATAATAATACTTATCTAAGAAGGGAAAATATAAGCAGAATAGGAAGAAGGGGGAGGGGATGAGCAGATGGGAAAGGAGGTGGGGGAAGGAGGGAAAAGGAGGCAAAATAAGATAAGGAGAAAAGGGGAGAGGAAAATCTCATAGTATGTGATGCAACTATATGAATACACGGAAAAAATAGGGGAAAGGAAAGCAAAAGTCAATGAGAATCTAACTCATGAATGCATATGATTTTTATTACCTATTAATTAAAATTCCTACTCTTTTTTCAGGGCTGGAGTTTAGCTCAATTGGTAGAGTGCTGCTGCATACTTTCTTGGGACCTGAGCTTGATCTCCAGCACTGCAAAAATGGGAGAAGGATGTGGCAGTCTACTTCTGAAACAATTAGCCATTGAAAAGCCTGTGAGGATCGCTATGGGTCAGACATGATTCAATGGCATCTAACAACAACTTTTTTCTTCATTTCTTTTCTTTTCTTCTTTAGTTTATATGGTTCTATAAAACATGTAAGTTGATGAAAGTGTAACCAAAAGTGATGTTGTTGTTGTCAGGAGCTGTCAAGTCAGTGTCCGACTCATAGAGACACTATGTACATAAGATGAAACACTATTGTCGTGTTTCTCTGCTATGCATAGGGTTTTCAATGGCTGTTTTTTTGGAAGTGGGTCGCCAGGTCCTTCTCCCAAGCCTACAGCACCTGGTGTTCCCAGGTGGTCTTCCATCCAAGTACTAACCAGGTTGGACCCTGCTTAGATTCTGAGATCTGACTGTATCCAGTGTCAGGGTAGTATGGCTACAGGCAAAAGTGATGTAGTAGTTGCCTAATGGATATAACAAAAGTCTCATTACTCTGTATCCCATCAATACTTATACATAAAGGAAAAGAAATCTGACAGAGATGAGGGAGAAATGGGAAGGGGAGAAGTGTTTGTGTGTGTTCGTGTGTACCTTACAAAAATGATTGGGGAAGGAACTGGGACTTACTAGAGAAAACCTCAAATAAGGCTTTTTGTTTGTTTTTATAGAAAATGTTACTTTATAGAGTTTTATAGCTAAAAGTCAGATTAATTTTGACTATCAATTTGCTGAAGGAAAACGTTTACATCTTCTAAAGGACTATTAACATTGTAGCTTACTAGTTAATGACTTTGTGGAGGGTATCAGTAGAATTTAACTCAGTCTTCCTTATACTTAAGTTGTGCGTTAATCACTGATACCACATGGTCTGGATTTTCTCATTCCTTAAATAGTTTTCTACTCTTTTATATTCTTATTAGAGCAGAGTACATTGAAGATTCCAGACCGCGTTAATAGGGTAGGTAGCATGGCTTGATCTGTTTTAATAAACATTGGATAGAATTGCTCATTTCATTAAAGCAGTCTGATTTGCAACTCCCAGTGGAAATCTTTCTTTTGAGTCATATACTTTTGAATTAGAAGGGATGCAAAACTCTTGTCTCTCTTACAAGTCATGTGGGTAGTGGAAAGAGAAATGGGGAGGAGTATCAGGAACAATGTCTTTCCTATCAGTTCTGCCAGTAATGAGCCTTCTGAGCTCGGGTGAATTGCCTGACCTCTCAGGGGCCCATTTCTTCATATATAAAGTTATAAGGGATGGGTTTTATGATTTTTTATGATTTAGGCATGTTGGAAATTCTGTAAGATCTTAACAAGAAATGCCAGTGAAATTCTGCATGTTTGCTATTGTTCAGTGAATGAATAACAGGGACACCAAAGATTGTTCATGTCTTTGTTGATACTAAGCAAACCATATTGAGATCATGTGTCTTTGGCAGATGGAAAATGATTTTAGTGGGAAGAGGTATGACCGAATCAATGATTTTCTTATTGGTTAAGATGTCCACAGTATGCTACCTAAAAATAAAGGTGTGGGCTACATATGACAGTAACCTTTTCAAATGGTCTCTGTCCTCTTTGTTGACTGACTGATTTTGGTTCATGGATTTGGCTTCGGGAGCCACCATTAGTAAAGAGACCTGATGACTTTCTAAGTCTTGTGCTTAAAGGCACATTTCCTTGCGTCTTTTCTAGAACTCAGAGTAATGATGAACTCAAAAGTATCTTATGTGTAGCTATAAAAACTCACTTGCAAAAGTATTTGCTAACATCTGAGAATGCTTGTATTGTTTCTATATAAATAATACTGTACTTTAAACCTTCTGTACACAAAAAAGTTTTGACCAAAAATGTTTATATCATGGACTTTTCATGGAGGTAGCCAAAAATTTCAAGAATGAATATAACTGATGTGACATGTCATTGTCATTTATTGCATACTTATTGCATGACACATGCTGTGCATTATATATGCATTACCACTTATAGCATTTCCTCACTGTAATGTTATCAACAACTTTATAAAGGAGGCAGTATAATTGTGCCCATTTGCAGATACTGCAACTGAGGCCCAGAAAGATTAAATTACTTCCCCAGCCTCAGTATAACTAGGAGCTTTTAGAAGAAGAACTAGAATCCATGTCAGTTTTATCACAAAGCTTTGTTTTCATCAATACTACACAATTCTTTCCACTAGGTCATCTTTATTCTGCCCAGCTTTCAACTCTCTTGACTCTGTCCTCACACATCCCTCATCTCCACGGCATTATGGAAATTCCATAACTGCAAAGATGTTTTCTTTAATATAGCTACTCTTTGGAGGACATGTATTTCTGCCCTATTATTCTGAAACTTTATTTCCAGTATAGAGCCACTGGAAAATAGCTGGGAAATCATATACTCTTGTTTACATGGAGAGATTGCTATTTCCTAGATTTGAGGAGATTTTTCCAAATGTAACTCAACGTGTTTCTTCCTATTGAAAACAAAAGTGCCTCTCAGCCAACAAATAAGCAGACTATTTCCCCAACAGGTCCTTTAATTTGCAGGTGCTTGAAAATGAATGGAGATCAAAAGCTTTTTTGTAGACCACTTTCCCCTCCGGGAGACATTTGAGCATGTTAAGAATAAGCATCATTTAAAAAATTAATAAAACAAGTTGAATTTTAAATGTTTAAAAAATGTTTGCACAAACATTATGCCATTTTATGCTTTACATTCTTTTTCGATACACACTGAATCATTTTTCCTACATCTAACCCATGTCGTTAGTACATGTAGGCTTTTGTAGTACAGAACTTCTTAATTTAACCGGAAAGATCAT
This sequence comes from Pedetes capensis, assembly GCA_007922755.1. Lineage (NCBI taxonomy): Eukaryota > Metazoa > Chordata > Mammalia > Rodentia > Pedetidae > Pedetes > Pedetes capensis. The sequence goes on along the minus strand of VMDO01010242.1, from coordinate 45,037 downwards.
TACCATGCAACACATTTGTATATTGCAGAAAGCTCCACAAAAATGGTATCTGTGTCCTTGCAGATAAGGATGTTCCCATTTAGATAAACTGAAAGGAAAACAAGCTTGACAATGGATGTTGCCTTTAAAAAATAAATAATCTGATTTTCAAATAACATCTCAAAACCACTGTGGGAATAGCTGTCATTCTGCCAAATAGAGTTGGCCTACTTTGCTGTGGACCATCTTAAATGACAAGGGCCAAATGTGTGTTTTAGATTCCCAGCTGAGTTGTGTCTTCTGGAGGCATATGGACTGTTTGATCATCTTTCTTCTTTAGGATATGGTTAGCATTTTCTGTTTTGCTTATTGGAGCTGTATAGACTCAGCTAGCTGGGATTTAGCTCAGTTGGTAGAGCACTGCTCTGCAGTCTCTGAGGTCCTGAGTTCGATTCCCAGAACTACAAAATGGGAGAAGGACCTGGAAACCTACTCCCAAGGCAATCCCAAAACAGCCATTGAAAACCCTATGAGGGTCGCTATGAGTCGGACTTGATTGGACGGCACCTAACAACAACAACAGACTCACCTAAGGCCAGCCCTAGACCAAGTGATGATGGAGCTGAGGCTTGTTGATGGTATCCCCAAAATTGTTCCTTAGACTCCTCCTCTGGGAGGCATAGGTGTATCCCACTTCCGGGGTCAGGAGGAGTTATTGCCTGTTTATTGCCTGTAACCTTGGCTGCTGGCCCCAGGACACTGTTTAACCACACCTGCTGTCATCTCTGCTCCCCACGTGTGGTTGGAGCCTCCCTTTTACCTTGGTTTTCATTAATGAAACCCCAAGTTCCATTTTCCCAGGGTGACTGAGGCTAATACGATAAACTAATGACTGAGATGGAGGGAGAAAAACATTAGCATTTAAATAGTAGCCTTCTGAAGGAGATACACTTAGCAAAGAAGAGGTCTTCAGAGGTGGCACTTTCAGACAAGATGATGGAACCAGGTCAGAGATAATTTTGTCAGATGGAGCCTGGAGGTTGTGTGTAGGGCTGGCCCTGGTTTCTAGCCTTTCTCTCAGTCAGGATTTCAAACGTTTACGGCAGGAACCGAGGACTTTTGACATAAGTATTTTGACCTAAGAACATTTCCTCCACATCTTGATGGGGTCCACCTTTCCTCCTTCAGAGGAGTGTACTGTTCTTGAAACCCCTGAAAAGAGAACTTCCCATATGGTTAGGAAGGAAACATGATGAAACACGTGGCAAATGGACGCTTTTCACAAGGTCCTAAATCCAGGGCCTTGGCTTTGCTCAGCCACAGGTGTCATTCACCCAGCATTGCAGTGAATGCTGCCCCCTGGAGACCTGCAGGCAGAAAGCCCTGCAGAAATCTGGATTTGTACCCAGAGATCCTGAACAAAAGTAGACATCAGCACTACACACCAGTTTTCACTCCCCTGTTTTGTGTAGGTACAGCATAAGTTTCAGAGGCAGAGCTCAAAACCTAAACTATCATCATCCTGTTGCCTCTTGAAATATGGGGAATGCAAGGGGTTGCCATGTGAACCAAAGACTACACTGGGTGCTTCAGGACCATTTAACAAATCTGCCTAAAGAATTCCTATGTGAAAGCAGCCCTGACTTAAGGCTGGTGCTCTATTATCTTTATTAATATATGCAATGTCCCGTCCCTGGTGCTCTGGATAAAGATGATGGGAGAGACATCTGTTCCAGGGCTGTTTCACTGAATGGCGATTTTGATGACTTAATGCCTTTTCAGACTTGTGCTGCCACTGCTGTTCTTTGGTTTTGATTTTAAAGCAGCTGAATGGAATCTCTAAGCCTTCCATTATGCCTGCTTTTTTTAATTCTGAAGAAATAATTCAGAACACGTCAAGGACAAATGCTTGAGTTATAGAAACTTTTTGAAAAATTACTATTATTATTACAAAGCAACCTGAAAGATCTTTTAATTTCTTTGATTATTTCAAGTAGCTGTATGGAAACATGATGTCTTAGATGTGGAGACAGTTAATAATTGAGCATAGAAGTCTGAGTGCTGGGACAATGCAGTTTGTTGCTGGGATTCCCAGGGACGCTGAGAAGTGAATGGGGTCAGGAAAAGTTTATCAGAATGTGATAGCAGTCTCTACATAAACATCCAGATAAACCGACAGCCAATTACTATGTATGGCTTATACCTTCCCCTCCCCCATCTCCAAATTCTGTGGAGATTTAAATCTTTCATCCAGAACAAAGATTTGTAGCATAATGACCTGCTTTAGCTACAAAGAAGAAATCAATCTGACAACTGGGACCAGAAGACATATTAATCTCCAAAGTTCACATGGGCCTTTGTTTCCCCTTTCCTGAGTGAGTGACTCTGTTTGTATTTCAACTCAAATTACATTGCTTGGGAGAAAAAGGGCAGGGAAGAGGGGTGGGGGTGTTAGAGTTGAAAGAAAGATTTTCCATTCTTTAGAAACAGAGCAACTGCTGGGAAAGCAGAGAGATGGAACTGAGATGGTTCTTCCCCTGGTATGCCTGGGCTTAGGGAGGAGGCAGGTGGATAGGGAGCGCATTCAGCAGAAGAACACAGGGCACATGGGCATTGTTTCTAATCACCCAGGCATAATTTAGTGGGATGTTTTAGAATGGAAAGTCGAGTACTGGGTGGATAATTATTCCATTTTTGGTTTCAGGTTTGACCCCTGGCACACACTGACCCCAGGTGAAGACAGAGTTGACTCTGTGGTCCACCAAAGAATGGGCTCTGATCTAAGCCCTGTGAAGTAGCCCTGACCTCTGGATATATGACCTTTTCAATTAGGCTTCTTTATGTTTCATATGGATGGAGAGATTTTGGCTCATTACCTCACTCCCGTCTTTGCTCAATGTGAAAACACATTATAAAATATAATCATCTGAGAGTGATTCTAACAGTTCTAACTGATTGGCTGTTCTGTAAGAGAAAAATAATATGGTTTTAAAGAATCTTTACTTTTGAAAGTGAAGAGAGGACCTCATGTTGCAAAGGAGAATATTGATTTAATGGTCACACATAATCCTGTAAAATTAGTCATGAAACAGACATTAATTTTAAAGAATAGAGCTACCATTAAGTTATATCTCTGCTTAGCTATAGGACAAACAGATTTGATTCCCCTAGGGGGAAACTGAGAAGTCCATGTGGTTTTTGCCAGTCTATGAACTTGCTGTGTGTGTTAGTGACAGTTTGAGTACTTTGGACATAGGCCTTGGATTTCTAAGCAAATTCTCTAGGCTCCCAAAAAACTAGGCAATAAAAATTGCCCTTCTGTGTTTTTAGTTAACTTCCTTTAGATCTCATTGAGCCAAGAGTCAAATCTACCGTGAGCAAATGTGTTGAGCATTGTCAGAGAGCTGTATTAGTGGACAAAGGCCCACTTTAAAGGTCATAAAGTATTTCTCTCATATGGATGATGAATAACAGTTTGGAATTTCCTTGGCTCTGTTATGCTGTGTGCTGAGGTGGTAGTAATATTTGTCAGAAACAGCCTGTCTTTGCTCTTTGGACTAAATGAAAGGCAAAGAATTGAATTTTCTGCCATGTCAGAGTATTATAGATAAGTCATGAAATTTTCTATAATGAGGTTTACAAAGGATCTGCTTTAAAATTAGAATCCATAGATACTAGTTATAACTAGTATTGAAAGTGAGCTGGGCTTAAACTCAGTGAAACTGTTATAGTGTCATAAAGGACCTGTATGATTAAAATAGAATATTATACCCATAGAGCTACCAAGTGTCAAGGTAGACAGCCTTTGAATGCATAGGATTGGGATTTAAAATTACATTGGTAAACTGTAGAAGCAGAATAAAGCAGAATGAAGTCTAGCAAAGACAAGATCATAGTACTACCCTTACACAAAATGCAATTTGTACAAAGATCAGATAGGAACTGGGATGCATTCCCAGCAGAAAACATAATTTTCATCCTTGTCTAATTGTTTTCTGTTGTATAGTTTCATCATTTCATAATTCACCCTCTTGATTGCTAAGTCTTCTTCCAGTGGAAATAGAATCAGCAGGGAGTCCAAACTTTAAGGAGTTTGCTTTGTTAGAAGTGAAGATGGTTTGAAGGTAGGGCTGTGAAAGTCCAAATATTGAAAAGTGACAGCTTTCAGTGAAAGGTAGTGGAAGCTGAGGCTATAGAATACCCCATTATGAAGCAGCCTAGGGCCATTTAATGTAGGGGCAAATGACCTGCATATATAATACTCATAAGGTTACTACTATATTAAAACATACATAGCACAATGATGCATTTTTTACAATGCTAACACAAAATATTGTGAAAATATTAAATGATATTTAGTAAAAATTTGGACTCTTAATTACATATAATCTACATGAAATTTCCTATTCTAAAATGAGACTGGATATATTTACTAACTTTGCAATCTATTATTACTATTATTTTTTCATGCATATCACTAAAGTAAATTTCAGTGTAGCTTTCCCACAAATAATCATACAGTTTGAAGTAGGTGGGACTAAATTGCTAGGTTTTCAAGTATATAATTTTGAAAGCAAAAGTAGTTAGATGACTTTAGATATTTTAATTGTTTCCTGCCTGTTATTCACTTCCATTTTTGAGTGGCAGATTTCTTATAAAAATTTAAAGCATACACAGGAAATGAGAGAAAAATATATCTTCCGGTATATTGTAGTGTGGTGGAAGTGCTTACATGTTGAAAACAAAAATAGGTAATGATGATTCCTCCTAGCTGGTTAAATGATTTCCAACTTGGGTCAGTTTCTTTGAATGAAACATTTTACTATGGTTTCTGAGACTGGGGTAAATAATCATGAAACATCATTTTAAAACAAGGGTTGTAAGAAAAACAGAAAGAGAGCAAAACAACAAACTCAAACAACCCTTACTCTAGCATAACTATTTTAAAGATTCTGGTGTATATGATTTACAGTTGAAAATGATTCCTCACTGCAGGGAAAACAGTCAAATGCATCCATGAATAAGCTGCAGAACCATGTTACCACATTGAATATTGCAGATTTCAGGGACTCTTCATTGATGTAGCTCCAAAGAGTTCTTAGGAACTCTGGTGCTATCTATGCAAGCACAATTTGTTCAATTAGGACAAACTTGTGTCAGTGACATGGGTCAAGGAAACTGGGGTGTGTATCCCAACATAAGGGAGCCTCCTTCATGCCTTTGCAGAGAGAAAGCAATTTTCCTTGACTTCATCATAAATTTATCTTTGATGAAATAACTAAAAGAACATCAAATCTTAGCTAAGTCAAAGCCAAAGAAATAAAATATTACAACTGCCCTTCATATATTGACTGTTTTCCTTGCCCAGCTTCACAGTGCAGACTCTAGTTATCAGAATGAAAGCCTCTGCTTTGTTCTGAACCAAGGACTTCTTGGAATTGTGTACTGGGTCAAAAATGTAAGCCAATTCCATCCTCTCTTTCATCCAATTGAAGCATTACTAACGAATACTCTGTAAACATCGAACGATCTTTTTCTAGTTTAGTGAAGAATAAATTTTCAAAAATGTAGATTGTGAAATACTGCTAATGGGTCCTTATAAAATAAATGCTGGAATAACAGAGCTAGCTGGTTTTGCTTTATGTTCTCTTTAGGAACAAGTTCTTTATGAGTATCTGATAAATATTAAATAATTAAGGATGTAGCTATGGAAGTGCAGCCAAAGGCTAAACGGTGTTTTCAAGGTTGCAAAATGTGTTAGCACAGAAATCTGGCATTGAAATTAAGAATTCTCAGCCTCTTCTTGGGGCTTACATCACTCTGTCCCTCTATTTCCTTAAGCACATAAAGCTAGTGGGTTCCTTACTAACTTCTGACTCAGTGCTCAGCTAGGCAAAAATTGGAAACCTCCAGGCAATGACCTGCTTTTCAATGGGAGAACTTATTTACTTCCAGCTGGAAGACATCAAGACAAGTCATTTCTCTTATAGCCCCATTCTTGCCAAAAGACTGGAAAATAACTTATTAGTGAGTCTAATATCTCAGGAGCCACAACAACAGCTGCACTGAATATAGAACACACAGAATGACTGGATACTGTGAAACTGGATTGACGGAAACCAATGCAATGTTAATTCCAGGCTTCACTTTGATCTCGCCAACAGAGGGAGAGTCAGAGGGGAACTTGAATGCCTACATGTTCAGATTGACTTAGCTCGTCAGTTCATTTGTAAAGTGTCCTTGTAGCCTTTGTGTATGTACTATTTCAAATCATATTTAAATTAATAGGGGCTTGTGGCTGTATCTTTATTTTTAGAATCTCTCTATAGTTCATCCCCTCCCAAAGTAATCAACCATTGAAAACTCTATAAGGGTTGCTATGAGTTGGACACGACTCAAGGGCACCTAACAAGTATAGTTCACGTTTCAAGATTCTTAATTAGGCAGGGTAGCCTACTGGAGAGATAAACTTGGTTAAAAGTATTGGTGTACATTTGTGAAGTTAAAATACTCTATAAGATCAAAGGAAACTAGATTCAAATACATTATTTGTAATGTACATTCCACTCACTCAATGGAATATTTTTTAACTTAATGAATTAAGTAACTTAGAAATCATAGCATTGACCAAATATATGAATTTAACATTTACAGTTTTTATACAATAATATTTGTCCGTTAGCTGGTTGGCAATAATATTTTTGGAAAATCCTCTGTGTACTAGGTATGTTTAAAAAATGAAGAGGGAAAACTTCCAATCCTTTAGTGTTCTATGTCTTTAAAAATATTATTCCTGTTTATACAAAGTTTGTATAAATAATATAAAGATTTAAAAATTAAATATTATCAACTAAACAAGTGCAGCTGAACTATTAATTTAAACTTTGATGATGTAGAATAGGAAAATCTATTATCTTTTATTTAAAATTTGAATTTATTTCTAAGTTGGTGTAATTATGGCAAGTGGTGTGCATCTTCTGATGAAATTGCTAAACAGCAATATTTCAAGTGGTGCTGAATGTTGATCAGAGATTTTAAAATGTTAATTGAAATATAGTGATTAATTATTGTGTAGTATATGAGTACTAGTTCTGCATGTATTATATGAGTAAACTAATTGCAATAAAAAAGAAATTAAAATTGAAAAATAATTTCTGGTGGCACAGTAATGTAAGTAGGTTTTGATTGTAATTATTACTGAAAGCCAAGAAAAGTAACCAATGTAATGACACTATAACATAATAAATGAATGCCATTATTTATTTTGTGTTATGTTTCATGTACATTGTCTCATCGAGTACCACACTTAGCCAGTGGGGCAGAGACTAATTTAATGAATTTATAGGTAAAGAAACTGAGTCCCAGAGAGAGTAGGATTACCTAGTAAGAAACTGGCAGTGCCAGACTCTGAGTATAGCCTGGTAAGACTTTTCGAATATTTTCATGCTCTCCTGTATGAAATGTTCAGTGATATTATACAGGTGAATTTGAGTCTGGAACACTACCCATACATTAGAATAATTTTTATTAGAAAGGGAAAATGTACTTAATTAGATTGGAATAGATGATATTTGCCTACTTATTTGCCTGAAAAATGGGTTAAAAAAGAGGAAGTACAGAAACAATATATACATGAGCCTATATGTAGTTTTATTCTTTAAAGTAAACAGATACTGAAGGGACACTTATTTTGTTAGTTTGTTTTTATAAACCATGTGGTGTGAAATTCTAGCACCGTTTTCATTGAAAAAACAATTTACTATTGTATGTATACATCTTAAAGAAATAGCTTGTGATTTAAAAGCATCTCCAAGAAAATGTTATGCTTTTAAGATTGACAGTAACTGATAAACCAATTTTGGGATACCCTGCACTTTAAGAGGCTCTTGCAGAAAAAGTGCAAAACATGCCTGGCAACTCTAAATAATTATATTTATTTTACCAGCCAAGTATAGAATATGATCTGGAGATTGAAGTTTTCTTTTTAAGCTTGTATATTAACATAAAAATGCATGAAAATTCTTTGGTATGATGGAAGAATGCAAGGATAGCAAATGGGTTTCATTCATTACCAACCCCAGTTCATTGATAGTTGCTCTCTGGAATACTATTGTGTTGAGAAGAATTCTAAGATTATGTCTGAGCTCAGGAAGGAAGGTTGTGATCTGTTGGCAGTACTTACCATAGGTGAGATGCTGTGAATTACTTTGCCTGACTGGTATCTCTTTTATACTAATTTATCAGGACTTCATTTGGTACAAAATCTTTGAAAACAGAGAAAATATTCATTTTAATGTATAGGGTTATCAATTGTCCTGGTTTGATTGGGTCTGAGGGTTTTCTCAGGATGTGGAAATTTCAGTGCTAAAACCAGTAGAATCCTGGACAGTTGGTCATCCTATTAAAAAAACTTTTAATTTTGAAATAAATATAGATTCACAGGAAGTTGCAAAATAGAGTACAGAGTCCCATATATTCTTCTTCCAGCTTTCAATGGTGACTTATTTGTATAGTATGACACTCACCCTATTATTGTACTTCACATCAGTGTCAAATGCTTACACAGACATTCAGCAAAGGTATGTTGAATGATTGAGTACATGAATGAATACTGATGTCAGTTGAGATGTACCCTATCTGCATTTTTATACCCTTCTCATAAAGAAACAGGAGTAAGTATTCCCCAAGGTTAAAAAGTATGCAAAGACTAATAAGAAACACTTCACTTAAACACAGGAAAAATGAGCAAAGTATAAAATCTTCTTTAATTTGGCCTGTGCACAAAAGAAGTTGATATTATAAGATGAATTTGTAATTGTGACCTTTAAAAGAAAGATCTTGCACTAGAACCATTTTGAACAATGGTTCAAATTTCAGTTCAAAACTTTAAAAATGTGAGTTTTCTTCAATTTCTGAATGATGGAAAAGAAAAATTATAGTAGATTTGAAAGCATGTTCAGTCTGCTTTAGCTTATTGTTTGATGCAGGACATATAAACAGAGAAGTAGGCAACTGTGAGTGAGCTGGTGAGTCTTCAAGATTCAGCATTGGATGGTCAAGCAGAGGGGAAGTTTCTTATTTTGGTAGGAGACAATTAGGCTGCAAGTGGTCTGAGATGCTTTGTTGAGTGCAGAGACATGTTCCTTTTGGTCTTTATGAAAGAATCTGTTTGAAAATTATCCATGTAACAATGACATGAGCCAATGATTCAAACTTATGGGAAAATCAGAATTAAATCTCTCCTAAACTATCATAACACACACACACACACACACACACACACACACACCACACCACACACACACATAAACACATACCCTACAGATATACACACTCACAAGCACACACCATTTAGGAGACAGGAATACTACAAGCAAAGTTTGCTTTAAACTTGTTGTTGTTGTTAGGTGCCCTCGAGTCGGTATCTGACCCATAGCGACCCCCATAGGGTTTTCAATGGCTGACTGTTTCAGGATTGCCTTGGAAGTGAATTGCCAGGCCCTTCTCCCATTTTTGCGGTGCTGGGAATTGAACTCAGGGCCTCAGAGACTGCAGCGCAGCGCTCTACCAACTGAGCTAAATCCCAGCCTGCTTTAAACTTAGAGCATCTAAAAAATGTGATCTAAGAAAGTCGATCACTTCTCTATTTTTTAATTTTGAGCTCTTTTAATTTCCAAGTTCATCCTAGTTTGAATTCAAAACCAAACCCCAATTGCCAAAGATCTTGAGACATAGTCTATCTTGTCTTTGACCTCATACTCACCCTTCACTTTCAGTACTATTCGTTGCTACCTTGCTTTTTTCCCTTTAATTTTTTTCCTTTTTATCTTCTCCACCTCTTGATAGTTATAGCAGGGAGGAGTCACATAATTCATTTTACTAAAAGCCTTTCTCTTTACTGTGTGGTTTAACTTGTCTTTGAAGTCTGTGAAATTGGATAGTAAATGACCTGTAAGAAATTAGAGGATACTGTATTTCATTATACTGTTGCCCAAAAGATACTCTTTTAAACTGCTTAGGGGAAATTTGCCTCTCATTGATAGACTAAATTCTAAGTTGTCTGTGTGTTCCTAACAAATAGGTTAACGTAAAGGTTTTCTCCTTAGAATCCTATTTATGTCCTTTCTTTCCATATCATAAACTTGGAGCAGGACAAGGGGAGGGGAGACATATGAGCCAGTATCAAAATCCCTAACCAGCCCTAGCAAATATGTCGCTGGTCCTACCTGCCGGGCATCTTGTTTCAGAGAAGAAGGAAGCCACAGCACCTCACCTTGCCTGGGTCAAATCTTCAGTGAGGAAGCAAATCTGAACTAAGGAGAAATCATGTTGGTGTTCACATTATCTGTACACCCACCAGTGTGACTGAATTTAATTAAAAGCAAAGCCAAATACAGTAAGACACATGCTTTGATGCCAAATAACTGTTCTTGGCTAATGTTTTCACCTCTGTGATTCTGTTCTCTGTTCTGCATAGTTGTGGTTCAGAAGTTCAGGCTGCTATGATTTTTAGCCGAGTATTTCCCCGCCTCCCAGGACCCTGCTGGCATAACTGTCCTTAGTGATTGATGGGACTCCACGCCTGCACCTGGGGGGTGGCCTGCCTGCAGGGAAGTTCCTGGATCAGGGATACACACACAAGCAGCTTGTCTGTCTCTACATTCCTGGGAGAGTTAGGGCTCCCAACTTCCTTTGTGAAGTAAAGGAATAGAGCTGATTTACAGGGTAAATAAAATATCAGAGGAAGTGGAGGTTAGCTGGTGCTTATGGCTAAGAGAGATTTATGAGATTACATAGTAACTGAACCTACCCTTTAAGCTGTAGTCATTATGGTCTACATAGCTCCATACCTCATTAGAGGGAAAAAAATGTGGAGAATGGAGAACACTAAGTCCTTCTTCTGTTAAAAAAATGTTTCTGGTCTTGGTGCAGATGTGATCCATAATCAAAAGAACACTCTACATTTTTTATAGCATCTTTCCACAGCAGGTTTCACTAGAGACTATAAATTCTATTCTAACAGAGTTGAGTGGAAAATCCTATTTTATGTTTGGAGAAACTGAGGCTCAGAGGCATTCTGCACTTTAAGGTGCACACAAGAAACAATGGCTGAGGCAAGAACACCTGGAAGTTTTATTTTATTTCTAGTCTGTTTTTACCTCTCAAAAAATTCATGAATAACAAAAGATAGAGAAGGGAGGTGGAAATCTCCCTTGCTAGCTTCATTGATATGCCATGCAGCAACCCATATTCAATTCCATTTCAAAAGCTTTTTCCCCCTACAGCAGTGATGGATTCCACAAGTCTTGAAGCAAGTTAAGAGACTGAAGGGTGCTTGTGGGTATGGTGAGCTATTTTAAGTGTGCTTTCTGAACACTGAAATTACTGAAGCAAATTCTGTAAAGACTCAATCATATCCTTGTTATACATGGGGAAGGATTCATGTAAATCCAGAGGTATGTGGCTCAAGAAGTGGACAGAGTCCGAGGGAGTCCTGACTATGTGCCCATGGCATCTTGAATGCTAACTCTCGCTACTCCAAGTGTCGGTGCTAGACTAGCAGTGTCAGCATCACCTGGGTGCCTGTCAGAAATGCACAGCGCAGTCTCCATCTCAGATATACTGAATCAGAATATGCCTTTGAACAAGATCCCGGAGATTGGTATACACATTAAAATTTGATGTTTATAGCGCTAGCATAGAGCAGGGAGGGGGGCTCTGACCCAAGTCCATGGTTAGGATTACTACTGAAGAGGAGAACCTGTTGATAAGGACTGTGGACTGATGCATGGGACCTGCAGCTCAGGCCCTTCCAAGGGTGGTCACCTTTGTATGTAGTATGAATTTTCCTCAAGGCAGTTGAATGCTTGGTTTGGCCTCTAATAGAAGTATTGATTTATTTTTATTATTATTATTATTATTATTATTTTTTGCTGTGGTGAGAATGGAACCCAGAGCTTGCCATAATAGGTAACTTCTACATTCCCAGCCCAACCCTGGTGCTTTCAAATCACATCAACTTCCTCCCTCCACTCCAGTCAACACAGATATGAAGCTACTAGTACCTTTTTTGGGCTGGAATTTAGCTCAGTTGGTAGAGCGCAGCTCTGTAGTCTCTGTGGTCCCGAGTTTGATTCCCAGCACCACAAAAACAGGAGAAGGGCCTGGCAATCCACTCCTGAGGCAATCACGAAACAGTCACCTATTGAAAACCCTATGAGGGTGGCTAGGGGTCAGACACAACTCAATGGCACCTAACAACAACAGTAGCTTTGTTGGGCATACTACTACTGGGTCTGATAAGAATGAATGTTTTAAATGGTTATTGGGAAATAAATGCATAAATAGTAGGAAAGTTTAATAAAAGACAATATTATAAGCCAAAATATATTCTGGCTTCTGACATGTCACTCAGTAAAATTACAGATATTAATTTATAAGGGAGATTATGCGTCAAAAGTGATTAAAAATTTAAGTTTCTAGCATATTTACCTCTAACCTCCTCAGTCTCAGAACAGACTTATTCACATTTGAAGTTAGTAAGTGAAAATTTAATCCTAATCCTACATCTGGCACTTTATATAATTGCATGCAATTTCAGAAAGAGGAATGTATGTGTTGAGCCTGATCTCATTTCACACAATATTTTGTAGGCTTTCTTTAGTTGGAAATAAAAGACCACTTTAGTCCTTCGGCAATGTTAATTATAAACCAGACTGAGGCACCATGCCTGTCTTTGTAGGATGAGGAAACACACTAAGTTTCTTTGGAGGTTGGAATCTTTTAATGAGATAAGTACAGGGCAATGTTTCTACTTATAAATAAGTTGTTAAGGAGAAATAAAGGCTTTGAATTCTTCAGATGAGCCCCAGGCTAGGGAGCATGGAAACATGGTATTGTATTCTCTGTTCCCTGGCCCCAAATGGCAGTCTTTTAGATGAGGAAGGTCTCAAGTTTTTGTAAGAGTGACTATGATTAATACATATAACAAAAGCTCATGAAGGGTTTCAGCAGGGCCAAAACTCATTTTCTAAAAGGAACCTAGAGTGATGGACTGAGAAGGAGCCTACAGAGCCATGTAGCTGCTGCGGGAGATTGATGGTGCTTCTGCAGGTTGCCCAAGCATGCATGGGAATGACTCTTGGCAAATACAAGTACTATTAAGCATCACACGCCACTAATAAAAATGATAGGTATATTTGAGAGGGGTGTTGGGAGTAGAGACAGCAGAAATTTCCTATTAGGATGAAGTCTTAATCTTAATTAAATGATCCTCTCTGATTCACCCTGAATTTTTTGATGAGAGAAGAGTCAACTATGTCTTTAAGATTTTTCAGTGGTAGACTGTGTATAGGCATTCAGGGTTAATCGTGTGTCATAGACATCTTAGAAACATCTAATTAATTTAACTACTTTATCACCTTTTGTTTTCATTTCTATAAAGAGGAAGGAGAGTTGCCAGAGATATAGGGAAATTTGATAAAATGCAATAAAGAGAATTATTGACCACGCTGAGGTTTTTGTTTAGCTATAGCTATAACCTAGTCATTCTTTCCTGTGGCTCTTTTGGAAAAGCAGAAGAAGACAAAACATTTCTATTTTCTGTGTAACAACTGCTACCATTAATATATGCATGCAATCCTCACAGGATTTATTGCTTCTGTCCTGTTACAGTACTTTGTTCATGTTAGAGCTGAGAAATGAGTCTTAAGGACATGTAACTTTTCTGATGTCAAGCGTCTTGTAAGTGACAGAACCAGAACTCAAACTCAGATTTGTAAGGGACCAGAGACAGTACTACAAATGCTTGTGCCACTCCATAGCGTAGAGCATAGAACAAAGACTGAACTTTTCAGCTGAAGCCTGTAGACTAAGAATGGTTACATTTTCTACACTAGCAAGTTGTTTCTCAATGCCCTCCCTCCACAAGTTAAATCGTTCCTCATCATCTCCTGGGTTTCTCAGCACTACAGCTCTGCTTATGTTCCCTTGTGGTCTCTAAATTTTTTCCATCATATATTCTAGTAAAGGCAACTTCTGTTGGGGCTTTAGGTTTCTCTTCTTTCATTCTTTCTACTCTGGCCTCCCTTCATTTTCCCACATCAAACTAGACTCTAAATGAGATGATAGATGTGAAAGCATTTTGGAAAGTTAGAAGTAAATCAAACATAAAATATTATGATTATGTCTGAAACAGCTTTCTACATCTGCTGTTGTAACAACCCCTCTCTTTCCAATCAAGATACCAGCAAAATTCTTTCTGGAAATTCCAGAAGGCAGAAAAGCTATGAATCACTCACATGAGCTGCCAAGTCAGTCAAAAGTGCTAAACTAGCTTATGTGGTAAGTACACCTTAAGCCCAATAAAGGGCAGCTTCCAGGTTCAGGGTCATGGGGAAATTTTGGAGAAGAGTGTGTATTGTACTATATCACTCAACAGCTGTTCCACAACCAAAAGGTTAAATAGCTTTGTTTTGCCAAGACAAATTAATAGACTAAATTGGACGGAATATAGACTGGCTAAAATGAGGTGAATGAGAAAGCAAAAAAGTGACACAGAAAATAGAAAAGGGGTCAGGTGTTTCATTCAGGAGGAAGCAATATGCAGCCAATAAAAAAAAAAAAAACCTAGAAAAATTGGTTGTTAAAAATAGGGCTTTTTCTCAGTGTGTATAATCAATACCACAAAGTAGTTTGGGAATAATTTAGGAATTATAAATGATTGAAGATTAAATAAATGCTCACAGTGAGTGGCTCTGAAATCTCAAATTGGATGAAATTTCTGATTTATCTTCTTAAAATTTTATGCCCACATGGGTGCTTTGGGAGTCATGCCAAGTGAATCATCACCTAGATGTTCTTAGATTTCTACTATGACCCCTACTCATAGACCTGCTATTATTTATGGGGTTTAAAATTTGGTTCTATACATGGATGATTTATGGACTGCACAGCAACAAAAAACCTTAGTGACTGTTCACAGCACTGTGCCTGCAAGGGGTTACCCCTCCTCATTCCAGAAACACTCAGGGTCTTTTGTTTTGCCCTTCTTTGCAGCTGGTGAATGGAGACGAAGAAGGTCTTGGCCAGTGAAGTATTCCACATGGCATGGAGATACAACAGAACAATTCATTCTTATGACTCTCTATATAATTTATGATGAATTTGCTTTAAGAAAATAGTTTACAGAAGCCTTTCAAAAAACTAGTTATGGGGAGGGAAGAAAAGAATCTTATTGTTTTGTAAATGTAGGTGTGGTCTCCAGGTAAAAATCTGAATCAGGTGCCAGCCTCTTAATCACTCTTCTCATCTTTCTGCATCCCTTCCATCTTCCCTGATGCCTCAGCTTTCCAGGATCCTTTTGTTGGACATAGGAGAGCTTTACCCCCAGGCATATATGCTATCTTTGCCTTGTTTTCCTCAGGCTGCATTATAATGAATAGATCAATTATAACCAATCAATCAGATGATTTAATTTACATAAACCTTGTTAAATAATGTCGTTTTGCCTCATTAAGGTTTTACTACATTAAGGATATTTAAACTAAGAGAGAGCTGGTAGCAATAATGCTTGGATGTAGAAATGAATCTGAAGTTGTGATGGCCAGTAAAAGTGTTTGCCTAAGTAAATCATGAATAAAATTTCCACTCTAAAATTTATTTTTGTGTTAAGAGTACCTACAAAGTGTCTGAGGAAAAGGATGTTGAAAGATAATTATGTTTGGGAATTTTTTTAAAAGAAATGATACTGATTCAAGGATAATTCACTGAAAAGAACTTGTGGGAAGTATGTGGTTGCCTTAGCCCAGATTTCCCAGAAACACAGCATCAGGCAAAATTGCTAATGCTTTGTTGGGGATACCAGGCTGCAAGGATGAGTGGAAAAGGATGGTGCATTACTGATCTTTATGAGAAATACAGCCTGATCAATGTTGTGTGGGTGAAGGGGCTTCTGGGAACTGGTATGCTTGAGACAGTCATGGTGGAAGGAAGCGTGAGAAATTTATCTATTGACCCTTCTCATCCTCTTAACCTTCTGTTCACACTGGTTCAACATTATTCCAGATGATATTAACTTCCTTGAATTTCTGTGTTGTTACCAGGGAGGCCGAGATAGGTGGTTAAATACTTCCTTTAGCAAGAGGCTGAGGTCCTGAGGTAGAGAGAGTGGAGGGAGTCATGTATGGCTCAGTGAGCCTGTATGTTATGGTTTGCACCTAAATTGTCTCCCGAAAGTCGTGTGGTTTGATTCCCAGTTGGTGGCATTTTCCTAAGAGTTTGTGGAACTTTGGGAGGTGAGCCTTTGATAGAAATAGCTTCCCAGGGGTGGGCCTTTGTCCCTCCATCCCCATCCCACCCGAGGTTCAGTGCTGTCTCTCTTTCTCTTCCTGGTTGGCCATGCCATGAGGTTGTTTAACATAGACCCTGCCACAATTGCTGCCATGCTTTCCTTGCCACCATTGTGGACTGATTTTCTGTGTGCTTCTAATAAACCTCTCCTCCCAGAAGATTATTTGGGTTCGTTTTTTCTGGTGCAGCAATGACCTGACAAATACAATATATTGGTACCAGAGAATAGGGTCATTGCTATGCAGAAACCTAACCATGGGGTTCCTAGGCCTTTGGAAATCATTTGTGAGAGAAGTTCAGAAGAGTTTGGAGAGATAGGCAAGAGAAGCCCTGAAGGGCTTGAAGGCTTTTGAGTTGCTGTGACAAAATAGTTCACAGAATAACTTAAAGAGGGAAGCATTTAATTTGTTTAGGAAATACTAAACAATGAAGACTAGGATGCCACTGCCAAAAGAAATGTATACAGGGCTCACAGGCTTTTAGAGAAAAGTGAGCACTGGACTAGAAGCATTCCGTGTTATATTCTTGCAAAGGGACCGCATGCATTCTGCCCACATGCTAAAGATTTGAGTGAAGCTAAATTTAAAAATAATGTACTAATTAACCTGGCAGAGGAAATACCATGAGGATGGCAGGATATAGGCAGTATGACATGGTTGTTGGTCACTGCTTTTAACCAGATTTATGAGGAAAACATGGAGCAAGTGGCACAGAAAAAAAGACCTGAAAAACGTGCAGATTAAAGAGGCAAAAACCTGCAACATATTTAAGGTGTGGACAGGGCTGGTTTAGGCCAGGAGGCCTTACCTGTTAAAGAGATAAGATGCAGTGAAGGGAAATCTCAATATTTTTGACCTTTTGGCTGGGACTGAAGAAATTCCCTTGGGGCACAGAAGGAGTCACTTGGGGTCCTGGTAGAGATCCCAGATGGTGGCTGTTGATGTTGACTATCCCAGACAAAAATGGTGCTGTTGTTGAGACAAGAACAAAAATTATAGAAACAATTCCAAATAGAATTAAAATGACCAAAATACAGAGCAGATGGAAATGTGAAATAAAAATTGGGTGGTGCTTGAGAACATTTTCAAGGTTAGGCCATTGCTGGGTGCCCAGAAGAGGAGAGAAGGAGGCTCAGAAGCACAGAGATGCTGATTCTTTGTGGTTCCAGGAATGATGGTGTAATGTGCTGTGACTGAGACCAAGGCTCTGTCCTTCCCAGCTGTGCCACTATGGGCATCTAGGGTGCAACTTGTGCAAGCTGAAGGTACTATTCAATAAACGTTTATTGAAATAAAGAACAAATGCTTCCAGTTGAACCAAGGATAGCTCAAAATAAGATTTGCCTTGGCCAATGATCTTAAAGTATTTTTGTGTGTATCAGGGCTTTGTAGAGAATGTAGCCTTCCTTAGGATGGAGAAGACACCTGAATTGCTTTGGAGATGGTGTAGTATACAAGTTAGAGTCAGACTAATTCGGATTTGACTCTTGGCTCTGTCATTTACTTGCAAGGTGACATTGCAAGTCACTTTTCTTCATCTGTAAAATATATATATATATATATATATATATATATATATATATATATATATGCCAATAGTACTTATCTGTGGGATTGCTACTATAAGTTGTTGTTGTTAGGTGTGAAAAGATGATATATACTAAGTGGACAATTACTGTTAGCTATTAGCTATTTTTACCATTGTTGTATGTTCTTCATCCAGTGGATACTTACAAGGTGTAGATTAAACATTGATAATTTCTTTTAAAATTATCTTATGTCAATATTTATATACTTCTTCATAGGAAAATGCAACAGTAGGAAACATTTGATTGCTAAATCCTGTACAATTATTTTTAAGACTGTTTCAAGTTTCAGTGATATGTAAAATAAGAGATTCTAATGAGTTAAGTGGTTTTTCTTTAGAAGATAACTATGTTGCACATATGGCTTACTCATATTAAATTGAAAGGAAAGAAGTGGCTTTAGTGTCTCATCCTATGAATGTAAACATATTCCTATTTTCTACTTTTCCTGTTATTATTGTCCTCCATTAACAAACAGAAGCATAGTGTCTATAAATAATAGCTACTTTAATCATGCTCATGGCAGATTTTATAGCCATCTATTTGATATACAGATGGTAAAAGTTCCTTTCTTATCAGCAGCAGTTTTCATTTATAATTTAACAAGTAAAAGTGTCATACAGTAACTATTCCAAATGAAAGTGGATGTGATAGACTACACACAATCACTAGAATATTGTGAAAACTCAGACCTAAACAACATCCATGTAAAATAGAAAAGTAAGCAAATTGTTAATTTTCTTTCCTGTTATTCTTGAAGAAATTATTATTTTTCATTTAATTAAGAGGTGTGCACTTTCAGAGATGATACTATGAGGAAATACTTCCTAGCTCAGGCTTCTTATTACAAAGTGGAACTCCTACAAAGGCAAAAATATGAGAGGAGGAAAAGCAAAGCAAAGCAAAATAAAACAAAATAACAACAATAATAACAAAAATAGGAACTTTTTTATTGGAAATTTTTAATGTGCACCTTAATGTGATTCATTTTGACATGCTTTTCACTGTGGCATTTCCATATATGCATTTTGATGTACATTACTCATATAGGTGCCCCTTACCCTCTTGTATGCTTCCCCCCCACCTTCCCCATCTAAGTCTTCTCTATCAAAAAATAGGAACTTTATTAAGGTTTTTGTAATCAAGGTATTAGCTCTTATTTAAATCAACAAACTGTGCTAGCTCCAGTGGCCCATGCCTATAATCCCAGTGACTTCAGAGGCAGAGGAAAGAGTGTTGCATGTTCATGGCCAGAGATAGCCTGTGTAATTTAGCAAGTTCCTGACACAAGATAAAAACACAAAAATGGGTTAGAGGTGCAGCCCAGTGGTAGAGCACTTGCAAAGTATGTTTGAGGCCCTGGGTTCAACCCCCACATACCAAAAACAAAACAAAACAAAATAAAACAAAACAAAAAAACTCAACAAGACTTTAGTTATGGAAATGAAAATTTAAATATGATCATAGTTCACAAATGTGCTCCACAAAGTAGTGTAGTTTAATGAGTTCAAACAGTCTTCATCACTTATTAGTTATGGAAATAGAATAGTTACTAAGCTTTCATAAATAATGATAAAAGTAGAAAGACTAATAATCATCTAGCATGTTCTTGGATTTTTGGGTTAATGAACAAAAAATACAGAATGAAGTACATGCCCAACAATAAGAATTTAATAATATTAGCTGGGCGTGGTGGCAGTGTAATATACATGATGGAGAGAAGTTGTTTTTTAACAAGTGAGCAGGAGGCAGAGGTAGGAGGATCACAGATTTGAGGCCAGAGGCAGCTTGCATAATTGAGACCCTGCCTGAAGCTAAAAATTAAAAAAGAAGCTTGTCTGTAGCTCAGTGGTAGGGTGCTTGAAAAGTATGTGTGAAACCTTAGGTTCAGCCCATTAGTACAGAAAATAAAACAAAACAAACAAACAACAACAACAACAACAAAACGAAAAGAAAAAGAAAAAAAGAATTTAATAATTATAAGTAATATATTGTTTTCTTACCTGCAGTTAGTATTGTTTTCATACATACCATATCATCTAAGAGAAACTCTTGCCCTCATTATGTTTATTGGCTAAGATAAACTATATATTTTATCTGGCATAGAGTTCACTATTAATTGCATTTTGATTGAAAAACTATGGAAAGATCTAGATAATCTTTCACCCTCATTTATTATCCTAAATATTGCCTGGGGATTTACATCTGATCTAAATTTCTAGGAAAAATGTAACACTAAGAGAAATCTTATTTGGATTATTGAGTGCAGGGCATAGCCATAGAAATTAATGTAAAAAGATTATACGACTGGGATTTTCTTTTTTGTTGATTAGTAATTTGTACCTTGCAGTAAACTAAAGGAAAGATGAACTAGTTTAAGGTTGCAACTCTGGGTACTTAGCAACAGAGGAAAATTCTCAGCTCCATTATGTTGCTGACCTTCTGAAATTAAGAAATAAAGAAGTTATGGGATTTAAATACATAGCAGAGATTGCATTATAATAGGCTGATAAATAACTATGAACAGTTTATTAGCTCACTTGTTAAAAAACAACTTCTTTCCACCATGCATATTACACTGGTGATAAAAACGGACAAAATCAATGTCCATTTTTACTTCCTTGAATAAGTTGTTTCTCATGTTAGATGAAAAGGTGAGTGGTTATTTCTATGCTGTCTTACACTGTAGTTATTTTATGTTTTCCAGGCTTTTGGAATTCTAATTACTACAAATTTTATACAGGTACAACTCTGTAATTAAAAGAAAAACAAAACTATCTATTTGCTGTTACTTATTTTCTTGAAAATGGATTCATTTAATAACAGGAAAAATGTACTTCATATTTCTCAGCTTTTTATTTGTGTACATAAATGAAGCTATCCAGTATTGGCTCATTGAAGAAGAGAAAATAAATTGGTAGCCATCAAGGATTATTAACTGGACCAGAGTATGGGTCCATCTCTGTCTACACCTATTTTATCATTGGAAACTGTATCAGAATCTCTTTAGTTTTTTTTTTCAAACTTACTCCAACAACTCAGGCATTCTGATATGCCTTTCCAGGCATCAGTGAGCTAAAGTGGACAGGCATGGCCCATTTTGAATCAGATAATTATATGCTCTGCTATACAAAGAATGGCAGATTAAAGAGACATGGGATTGCTGTCCTGTGGGGGCTTGCATGTTGCTATGAGGCTGAAGGCTATGCCACCAGTATCTCAGATACCAGCAGGGTCACCCATGGTGGACAGGTTTCAGCTGAGCTTCCAGACTAAGACAGACGAGGGAGGAGGACCTGGCAACCACTCTTGAAACAACTAGCCATTGAAAACCCTATGAATAGCAAAGAAGCACTGTCAAATATAGTGCCAGAAAATGAGCCCCCAAGATTGGAAGGCACTCAGAGGTGACTGGGGAAGAGTTGCCTTCTCAAAGTAGGATCTACCTTAATGATAGAAATGGAGTAAACCACAGGCACCTCCATTTGCTGAGATGACAAAACTCAACATGAAGAGAAACAACTGTAAACAGCCATTAAAAATTGGAACATGGGATGTATGTAGTATAAATCTAGGAAAATTAGAAATCATTAAAAGAGAAATGGAACACACAAACATTGACATTCTAGGCATCAGCGAGCTAAAATGGACCTGCATGGACCATTTTGAGTCAGATAATCATGTGGTCTACTATGCTGGGAATGACACCTTAAAGAGCAATGAGGCTGCATTCATCATCAAAAAAGACATATCAAGATCTATTCTGAAATACAATGCTGTCAGTGATAGAATAATATCCATATGCCTAAAAGGATGGCCAATTAATATGACTATTTTTCAAATTTATGCACCCACCATTAAGGCCACAATTGGAGATAGGGAAGATTTCTACCAGCTTCTGCAATCTGGAATAAGTCAAACATGCAATCAGGACATACTGATAATCATTGGTGATTGGAATGAAAAACTTAGAAACAAATAAGAAGTCTCAGTAGTGGGAAATATGGCCTTTGTGACAAGCAATGGTGGAGATTACATGTTAGAATTTTATCAGGCCGATGACCTTTCCTTGCAAATACATTTTTTCACCAACATAAATGGTGACTATACACATGGACTTTACCAGATGGAACATACAGGAACGAAATTGACTATATTTGTGGAAAGAGATGATGGAAAAGCTCCATATCAAATATCACAACAAGACTAGGTGCTGATGTAGATCACACTATCAACTGCTCATATGCAAGTTCATACAGAAACTGAAGAAAATTAAAATAAGTGTATGAGAGCCAAGGTATGACCTTGAGTGAATCCCACCTGAGTCGAGACACCACCTCAAGAACAGGTTTAATGCATTAGACACTAATGATAGAAGACCAGATGAGTTGTGGCATGACGTCAAAGATATCATTCATGAGGAAAACAAAAGGTTATTAAAAAGACAGGAAAAAAAGACCAAATTACATGTCAAAAGAGACTCTGAAACTTGCACTTGAATGTTGAGCAGCTAAAGTAAAGGGAAGACATGATGAAGTTAAGGAAATAAACAGAAGATTTCAAAAGGCAGCTCAAGAAGAACAAAATCAAATATTTTAATGACACATGCAAAGAGCTGGGAACAGAAAACCAAAAGGGAAAGAATAGGCTCTGTTTTTTCTCACACTTAAGGAATTGAAGAAAAAATTTTGAGCCTCAAATGGAAATAGTGAGATTCTACACGGAAAATATTAAATGATGCAGGAAACATCAAAAAAAGATAGAAGAAACACAGAGAGTCATTATAAAAAAGAATTGGTGGATGGCCAACTATTTCAAGGGGTTGCATATGATCAGGAACTAATGGTATTGAAGGATGTAGAATGTAGAAGCTGCCTTGAAGAATTGGCGAAACACAAGTCTCCAGGAATTGATGGAATACCAATAGAGATGTTTCAACAAACAGATGCAGCACTGGAAGTGCTAACCTGTGTATGCCAAAAGATTTGGAAAACAGCTACCTGGCTGCTGACTGGAAGAGATACATATTTGTTCCTATTTCTAAGAAAGGGAATCCAACTGAATGTAGAAACTATAGAACAGAATCACCAATATCACAGGCAAGAAAATTTTAGTAAGGATCACTCAAAAGTGACTGCAGCAGTACATAGACAGGGAACTGCCAGGAAATCAAGTCAGATTCAGAAGAGGTCATGGAAACAGGGACATCATTGCTGATGTCAAAGGGGTATTAGACAAAAGCAGAGAATGCTAGAATGATGTCTATCTATTGTTTTATTGGCTATGCAAAGGCATTTGTGTGGATCATAACAAATTATGGATAGCACTGTGAAGAATGGGAATATCAGAGCACCTAACTGTAATTACGAGGAATTCATACATGGACCAGGAGGCAGTCATTCAAACAGAACAAGGAAACACTGCTTGATTTAAAATTGAGAAAGGTGTGCATCAAGGCTGTATCCTTTCACCCTATCTCTTCAATTTCTATAAGGAACAAATAATTTGAGAAGCTGGATTTTATGAAGAAGAATGCTCCATCAGGATTGGAGGATGAGTCATTAACAACCTGCATTATGCAGATGACACAATTCTGCCTGCTGAAAATGAAGAAGATTTGAAACATTTACTGATGAATATCAAATAATATAGCCTTCAGTATGGATTGTGACTCAGCATCAACAAAACAAAAATCCTTACAACTGGGTCAGTATGCAACTTAATGATAAATGGAGAAAAGATTGAGGTTGTTCATGATTTTGCTTTACTTGGTTCTATAATCAACGTTCATGGAAGTAACAGTTAACAAATCAAAAGACGAATTGCCTTGAGAAAAGCTGTGGCAAAAGATCTGCTTAAAGTATTGAAAAGTTAAGATGTCACATTGAAGATGAAGGTGTGCCTGATTCATGCCGTGGTATCTTCAGTCACATCATATAGTTGTGAAAGCTGGACATTGAACAAGGGAGACAGGAGAAGAATTGACGCTTTTGAATTATGGTGCTGGAGATGAATATTGAATATGCCATGGACTGCCAAAAGAACCAACAGATCTCTCCTAGAGGAAGTGCAACCAGAATGCTCCTTGGGAGCAAGGATGGCTAGACTATGTTTTACGTATTTTGGACATGTAATTAGGAGGGACCAATGCCTGCAAAAGGACATCATATTTGGGAGAGTTGCAGGTCAATGAAGAAAAGGAAAACCCTCCACTAGATGGACTGACACAGTGTCTACAGTAATGGGCTTAAACATAAATAAGGTTGTGTGCATGGCACAGAATTGGGGAGTTTTTATTCTGCTGTACGTAGGGTCCCTATGAGTTGGACTAACTCACCGACACCTAACAACAACAAGGTCTGCCCTGAAGTACTATGCTGTCAGTGATAGAATGATATCCATATACCTTAAAGCAATCCCAGTTAATGTGACTATTTTTCAAATTTATGCACCCACCATTAAGGCCACAAATGAAGATATGGAAGATTTTTACCAGCTTCTGCAGTGTAAAATAGGTCAAACATGCAATCAAGATGTACTGATAATAACTGGTGACTAGAATGGAAAACTTAGAAACAAATAAGAAGGCTCAGTAGTTGGAAAATATGGCCTTGGTGAGTGAAACGATGCTACAGATTGCATGGTAGATGTTTGTCGACCAATAACGTTTTCATTGCAAATATATTTTTCAGCAACATAAGCAGTGATTATACACATGGAATTCACCAGATGAAACATATAGGAACAAAATTGACTATATTTTTGGAAAGAGATGATGGAAAAACTCAATATCAAATGTCAGAATGAGACCAGGTGCTGATTGTGGATCAGACCATCAACTGCTAATATGCAGGTTCAAACTGAAGTTAAAGAAAATTAGAACAAGGTATGACCTTGAGTATATTCTACCTGAGTTCAGAGACCACCTCAAGAACAATTTTGATGTGTTAGACACTAATGATCAAGGACCAGACAAGTTGTGTCACGACATCAAAGACATCATTCATGAGGAAAGCAAAAGTTTATTAAAAAGAAAGGAAAAAAAGACAAAAGTACACATCAAAAGACTCTGAAACTTCCCCTGAATATCAAGCGTTAAAGTAAAAGAAGGACATGACAAAGTTAAAGAACTAAACAGTAGATTTCAAAAGGCAGCTCGAGAAGGCATAAGTCAAATATTGTAATGACATGTGCAAAGTGCTTGAGATAGAAAATCAAAAGGGAAGAACAAGCTGTGTTTTTCTCATACTTAAGGAATTGAAGAAAAAATTCAAGCCTCAAGTGGCACCAGTGAAGGATTCTACAGCAAAAATATTAAATGACACTGGAAACATCAAAAGAAAATGGAAGGAATACACAGAGTCATTATACCAAAAAAAAAAAATGGTGGATGATCAGCCATTTCACGAGGTTGCATATGATTAGGAACTAATAGCACTGAAGGATGAAGTAGAAGCTGCCTAAAAGGAATTGGTGAAAAACAAGGCTCTAACAATTGATGAAATACCAACTGAGATGTTTCAACACAGAGATGCAGCACTGGAGGTGTTTAAATTGTTTATGCCAAGAGATTTGGAAAACAGCTACCTGGCTAATTGACTGGAAGAGATCCATATTTGTGCCTACTTCTATGAAAGGGGATCTAATCAAATGTGGAAATTGTTGAATGATATTATTAATATCACAGGCAAGTAAAATTTTGCTAAAGGTCATTTAAAAGTGACTGCAGCAGTATATAGACAGGGACTGACCAGAAAATCAAGCTGGATTCGGAAGAGGTCATGGAAAAAGGGACATCATTGCTGATGTCAGAGGGATATTAGACAAAAACAGAGAATGCTAGAATGATGTCTATGTTTTATTGACTGTGCAAAGGCATTTGACTTTGTGGGTTACAATAAATTATGGACAACATTGTGAAGAATGGGAATACCAGCACACTTTATTGTATTCATAAGGAATCTGTACATGGACCAGGAGGTAGTCATTCAAACAGAACAGGATGGTTTATAGTCAAGAAAGGTGTGTGTCAGGGAGGTAACCTTTCAGTGTACCACTTTAATCTCTGAGCTGAGCAAATGATCTGAGAAGCTGAACTCAAGAAGAAGAATGTGGCATCTTGATTGGAGGAAGACTCATTAACAGCCTCTGTTATGCAGATGACACAACTCTGCTTGCTGAAAGGAGGGGGATTTAAAACATTTACTGATGAAGTTCAAAGAACACAGCCTTCAGTATGGATTGAACCTTAACATCAGCAAAATAAAACTCCTTACAACTGGGTCTGTACTCAGCTGCATGATAAATGAAGATGAGATTGAGGTTGTTCAAGAATTTGCTTTACTTTGTTCTGCAATCAACACTTGTGTAAGCAGCAGTCAATAAATCAAAAGACACATTGCACTGGGAAAAGCTGTTGCAAAAGACCTCTGTAAAGTGCTGAAATGTAAACATGTCACATGGAAGATAAAGGTGTGTCTGACTCATGCCATGGTATTTTCAGTTGCATCATATGGCTGTGAAAACTGGATATTGAATAAGCAAGACAGAAGAAGAACTGATACTTTCAAATTATGGTGCTGGGTGAATATTGAACATGCCATGGACTGCCAAAAGAACCAACAGATCTGTCCTAGGAGAAGTGTAACCACAGTGTTCTTTGGAAGCTAGGATGGCTAGACTGCGTCTGACCTATTTTGGACATGTTGTTAGGAGTGATCATTCCCTAGAGAAGGACATCCCATTCAGGAGAGTGGCAGGTCAGTAAAAAAAAAAAAAAAAAAAAAAAAAGAAGACTCAACTAGATGGATTGACACAGTGGCTGCAAAAAATGGGCTTAAATATGAAAAAGATCATGTACCTGGCATAGAATTGGTGAGTGTTTTGTTCTGTTGTACACAGGGTCACTATGAGTCAGATTTGACTAGATGGCACTTAACAGCAACAATACTGGTGATGGTGGTGATGATTTTTCTCTTTCCTTTAGAAATCACTCTCTGATAAATGATGTATGTTATATCTCTATTTTGTTTGAGATTAGAAAGTTTTTGAAAATCTCTTATCCTAATGAGATTTAATAAAAGCATTTTATATTTGCTTAGGAAATGTGTAGACAGTCTCAATGCCCAGCACATGTACATCCCCCCGCCCTAATCTTCAGTCTAATAGAAACCAAAATATTCTTCACAGCCATACATTTCTTCCTTGAAAAGTTAGAATAACTGTTTGTGATCAAATTATTTGAGATCTTTTTATATCAAGCTGGCTAATATTTCCAAGGTAAGTTGTGGAGACATAGTTATGTCCTGTGAAGGTTTTTTTACTGTATGTTCTAGTCTGGTGTCCTAGAGAACACTACTTTTGGAAGATATACTAGAAAAATAAAAAGAAAGAAAGTTTGGGTGGGTTCTATGACCATGCTAATTGACAGTTCCTTAATCACCATCCAGCAGGGCCTAAGGGGTCTTTTAATCATGATAATTATCATACACAAAACTCAAATGAAAATGCATGTTGCTCTCATCCTGAACTACCTTTGAGGCAATCTTCACTATTCCAAATATTGGGGAGTGGGTAAGGGATATTTGAATCACTACTGTCAATTTGATGACAAGCAACCAAAATTGTTCGCAAAGTTCTATAGAAATTTTAATGATTTTCAATATGGTGTACATTCACTTTTGATCTAGTCATAACTTTCCACCACATATGAATACGTGGAAGGATGTTATAAAAGCACACTCTAAACTTTAAGTAACATAATTAAAAAAGGAAACTACTTTATCTTTTCATGTTTTACTACTTTCCTGTGTAAATTGGTTTTGATAGCTTACAGACAACTTTACAAACCACCACACCATATAAAGTAGTCTTTGCATTTCCATGGATGATTCAGGCATTGGCCAGGTATCAAAAATCTACAGCTCAGTGATTGGATGGAGGTCCCTGAATTTTGCTTAGATTAAAACTTGTTTTTCCCAAGGCCCTCAATGACCCAGTGATAATGACAAATAGAGCAAAGAGTTAACAACTTGGACCCAAAGTACAGGGCCCAGTGATGTTATTCCTATAGACTCTGTGAGTGAAATAGGTAAGTCAAAATGTGTGCCCAGTTAAATGAACTCAGATTTAAATAGCCATTGGAAATAATAGAAGAGATGACAAAAGGCAATGTGTCATTGATTGACAAATTGTACAGGCCCTATACAGTACTACTGCATAAAAAGAGCAAAGAATTAGTTGGGGGCAGGGAAACATTGACAGTTGATGCTTCTTTGAGGGTGATTGGAGAGCAGAATGTGGTTTTAGTTTAGGCTTGATACAACAGCAATGTTTGTACCTCAGAGGGTACAGTGTATTGGGAATGAGGTGAGTCTTGGCTAGTGATCTATAATGAGGCAGACTAGCCTAGGAAAGAGAGTCCTGGGCCTAGAATTAGATTTACTTACTAGAGCAGGACATTGGTGAGCTGAATTCAGGTGTAGCTGCTGACATACTGTTCACTCTCATATTCATGGAACAGTTTTCAAGGTGAGAGGGCAGGATTTTTACTGGCAAATGGTTGACTTTAGAAGAAAAATGGTAAAATGGCAAGGCATCTCAACAGATATATGCAACAAAACTGTGGGAGAATCCACATAGGATTTGTAACAGAACTCCCATCCCTGCCATGCACCATGGTGCAT
This sequence comes from Pedetes capensis, assembly GCA_007922755.1. Taxonomy (NCBI): domain Eukaryota; kingdom Metazoa; phylum Chordata; class Mammalia; order Rodentia; family Pedetidae; genus Pedetes; species Pedetes capensis. The sequence goes on along the minus strand of VMDO01010242.1, from coordinate 16,438 downwards.
GTCTATAAAGCCAATGACTCAGGAGGCTGAGGTAAGAGGATTGCAGGTTTCAGGCCAGATGACACGCATACAACTTAGAGAGATCCTGTCTCAACACAAAAACATGAAAAGTATAAAAGCTGCTGGTTGTGCATTTCAGTGATAGAGCATTTGCCTAGCATGTGTGAGGCCCTAAATCCAACCCACAGTACTGAGGAAAAGAATAAAAAAGAACTTCAACCTGTGAGAGATGAGGGAAGAGTGTGGGCTGGTCAAGGATGGAAAGCCTTTAGGTAGACAGAAACTTAGACTAGGAAGCAAACAAAAGTTAATTTAGAAGAATGGAGCCTAGGACTTGGGTATTGTGTTTAGAAATGAGGAGGAAGTCCAGCTATTAAAGTATGGATGTGCATAGCTTTAAAGTACTTAAAGTATGGATGTGCATTGCTCTGTTTAATGAAGCAGCAAGGGTGTCTTGAAGGTGGATTTCAGAATCTATAAGGGGAGAGAGATCAGATGAAGTTATTTCTGCCTTTGGTTACAAGCAGACCTGGAGACAGGGAGTAGAAGTGTGTGTGAAGGGGGAAACTAATTTGCTCTAGTTGTGTGGTAGAACTGGTGGAGAGGTAATAGAATATGCTTGAGAGAGAGGAAGAGGTAGAATATTATAGGTTGGAATGATAGTGTGAATAGAATCATAAAGATGTATGTGGAATTGTTAGGAAACAAGTATTATTGCAGAGAATCTATACAGGTTAATAGCAGGAAACAGGATTAAAGAATAGAACTGAAGTGAGATTATCAAGAACCTTGATTTCCAGGCTGAAGGAATTACCTTTTATCTTGTTGGCAATTGAAAGACATGGAAAGTTTTTAAATAGAGTGGTTGATATCATCAAAGCAATTGTGTAGAAGTATAATTTAACAACAGTTTGTAGGGTAGATTGGCAGGGGATAAAGTAGATCAGTCAGGAGGGTTTTACGATATGGTTTAGTGTGAAGCAAAAAGGACCTGAAATAGTTTGGTGTTAGTGAGGCTTGCAATTTAGAGACAAGAGAGATTGCAAAAATCAGATATGACCAGACTGAGATATGTGACTGAAGTGGAAGGAGGAGTCAACAATTGTACCACAACCTCGGTGATTCAGCTTTTTAAGAGGGAAGTGTGCAAGTCAAAAACCAGGAGATTCTGCAAGGCCCTGGGTTTGATCCTCAAAACATGAAACAAAACGGAAATCCAAAATGAAAAGAGGAGATGGTTTGGGAAAAATGAGGGGACAGGGAGATATTCTAGAGGATGTGCCTGATAGGCCACTGGAAATAAGGTACTGGACCTGGGTGAGTGAGTTAAAGGCTGGTGCTACACATATTTGTGACTCTTCTTCTCTAGAAATATAATTTAAAAACATGAGAATCAATGATTTAGCAATTCCTCTTCTAGACATATATCCAAAGGAAATGAAGCCACCACCTGATAAAGATATCTGCACACTCTTGTTCATTGCAGCATTATTCATAATACCCAAGACAAAAACAACTCAAATATTTGTTGATGGACAAATAAACTGTTGTGTATATATAATGGATATATTCGTTTCTAAAAAAAAATTGAGATTTTGCTATTTGCCACAATTGGTTGATCCTGGAGGACATTATGCTGAATGAGATGAGACAAACACAGAAAGAAAAATACTGTGTGATCTCACTTATATCTGGAATATATATGTATAAAAAATCAGATATGCAGAAAGAAAGAAGAGACAGTGGTTACTGGGGGGACAGGTAAAGGAGGAAATGGAGAGAGATATGGCAGCGGGTATAACGCAGGTGTGTAGGGTGAACAAGTCTAGTTACATAATGTACAACATGAGGACTATAGGTTATAAACTTGTATTTGCTGTTCTTGCTAAATGAGAGGATTTTAACTGTTCTTGCCACAAACATTTTGTTGTTGTTGTTAGGTGCTGTTGAGTCGGTATCCGACTCATAGTGACCCTCATAGGGTTTTCAATGGCTGTTTCAGGATTGCCTTGGGAGCGGATTGCCAGGCCCTTCTCCCATTTTTTTGGTGCTGGGAATTGAACTCGGGTCCTCAGAGACTGCAGCGCAGCGCTCTACCAACTGAGCTAAATCCCAGCCTCTGCCACAAACAAGAATAAGCAAAAATGGGATAATAATGTGAAATGATGGCTATATTAATTTAATTCCCTGTAGTAACCTTTTTTTTCCTATTTATGGATCCCATAACATCATACAGTATACCTGTACACACAGTAAGATTTATATGTTTTAAAAAGAATCTCAATGAGCCATCTAAGGTGGCAGATTGAATATAATATGGAATACAGAGCTACCATTAACCAAAAGACAAGAGAATTTCACATGAGAAATAGGTAGGTAGTAAAAAATTTCAAATGTTGCACAGAAGTCAAGGAGAATAAGAGCTAAAAGCATGACCATTAATTTAATTTAATAGTTAGATGGTCACTAATTATGTTTAAGAAATATTTAGCAAAATAATTAATGCATAGAAGCTAAATGGGGGGTGGAGAAACCAATATATATTAATTAGCTTCTTGGAAATGTAGTTCACATATAGCTTTGGGTACAGTATGCATATAGGTCTTGGATATTACTTGTCTGGTATTTAAGAAACCTTACCCTTTTCTTCCTTAGTACCCTCAGTTGACTGAGTAGTGAATCTTCTGGGTATGTTTATATTACCTGCCTTCTCTAGCTCATATTTTCATCTCCTTTGGTGAAACCAAATGGAAATATTTGATCTCAGTTACTGTAGATCAGAGTTTTTCAATCTTGACACTATTGACATTTTGGGCTGAGTAACTCTTAATTGTAGGGTACTGGCCTGTAGGATGGTTGGTTCATCCCTGGTCTCTACTCATTAGAGGCCAGTAGCACCTCCACTAGCTTGACAATAAAAGTCTCATATGTGTCTCCTGAGGAGCACAACAGCCCACAGTTGAGAACCACTGCAGTGAGGGATAGCTGTGAATTTAATTCCACGGTGCAGTTGCTGTTCTGTCATTTTGGTAACCACACACAGTTTTCCTTAGGGAGCTAACTTCCTGTCACACTCTCTACCTACTTGCTTCAAATGGAGTTGACCGGTGGACATAGGACATGTCTGGTCATTTCCTTGCCTGTGTTGTTGATTTAGGGATGGGAATATGATCCATATCAAAGTAATTAAAGCTAATCCTAAATTTGGTCCTTTTAATTGAACAGTTCAGAATCTGTTTTATTTTCCCTGCTAGATATGAATTTGGGAGGATGTGAGCCTGGAACTTTTGGTTACAATTTAAATACATGTAAATCCATTCATGTCTTCAAGCTAGATAAGTGCTCACATTTATTTATGTGAGCCATTGACATATTTTTCTTCTTGTTTGCTTTTGCTAATCTTTAACCGACTTGAAAATAAATTCTAGAATTTAGTATTACAAATGAAAAATCCTACAGTGTAGAACCATCAGATTAATTTAGAGTTGGATGGACAAGAGTGAAGACCCTTTCATCATACTGGAAAAAATCACATTTTAAGATATTATCTTAGGCTGTGCAAGTGGAAAGCTGTGTCATGCAATAGTGAAGCAGATGATTAAAGTGCCCAGTTTGGTATCTTGGTGCTCAGGCCATGCATTTATTGAGGCTCAGGCATTAATTAAGGGGTGTGGTAACAAAGTGGCAAGATGCTGGGTTTTATGGGCTATATTTTGAAGCCTACTAAAAAGAAGCAAGTCTGGGACAGAAGCTGTCTTGTGTGAACATTGTTGTTAGGTGCCATAGAGTCAGGTCTGACTCATAGCAATCCTGTGTATAACAGAATGAAACACAACCCAACACTGTGCCATGTCTGGCACTATGTCTGACAGTGCTTCCTTGCTATTCATAGGCTTTATGATGGCTGATTATTTTGGCTGCCAGGCCCTGGCATTTTTGCAGTGCTGGGATTCAAACCCAGGGCCTCAGAGAATGCAGAGCAAGTATTCTACCAACTGAGCTAAATCCCAGCCCTTCTCCCAAGCTTACAGGATGTAATATTCTCGAGGTCTCCCATCCAAGAACTAACCTGGAGTGATTCTGCTTAGCTTCTGAGACCAGAAGAGATCGGATGCCAGGGTGGTATTGCCATAGACTGAAGACAGAGAGGAGAAAATACATCTTTGCTAAGAGATACCATTTCTGCTGTAGCCTGGAATCCCAGACAGTGTAAGTCTGGTTTTACAAGGTTGGGAAATACTAATTCTCTGCCTTAAGTTAAGGATATTCACTCCAAGTTAGGGTGGTATGTTCAGACAGGAAGTTGGGAAACATAATAGGAGGTAGATTGGGGCCCTGGGAAGCTTGTTTCCACAAGCCCCTTCAGGCAACTTCTATTATGTCTTCTTGCTTGAAAAAAGACGCCATTTTCCCCACAATAGCTGGAAGACAGCTTAGGGCACAGGGCAATTAGCATCTGGATAACTAATTGCTCCCAGGCCAAACCAACATAGATGTTATTAGACTGAGCCAAGAGATGTTGGGCTGAGCTTCTAAATGTGTTCTAAAGGACAAGATTCCCATGCTGGGTTCTCGATTTTAAAACTATGTCTTAACTAGGTCTCTGGGAAATCAATAGTAAATAATTGAATTGACAGGGAAACAAAACACTAAAAACTAACCAAGTATTTATGAGAATTGTAATGCAAGAGAAAGGCCAGTTCTGGCAAACTGTCTCAGTATCAGTTTCAACAAACCCCCACATTTCTTCCAACAAGTATATTTAAATATATTCTGAATCAATATTTGTCCATTCACTTAGCAAATATTTCTAGGTGCCAGGGTTCAGACACTGCTCTAAGTAGTCATATGTTTTAATTGAGCAGATGCCCTCCCTAATACAGAGCTGAAATTCTAACGAAGGGAGCCAGATAGCACATAAGAAAACAAATGAAGGAATAGATGCAGTGAAATTGAATTACAGAGAGAGAGAGAGAGAGAGAGAGAGAGAGAGAGAGAGAGAGGGAGAGAGAGAGACAGAGGACACTGAAATAGAGATCTACTGAGAAGGGGATGGTAATATGAAAACTTGGAAACTATTCCTTTTCTTCTATAAAGTATTAACAAGCTGTTTGGGCCCTTCTAACTAAAAAGCACTGAAGTGGTATATTAGTTTTGGCTTTGACACAGTACTTATCTTTTTGAGAGGTCCAGGTTTTTACTTGTGTTCTTTTACATGTCCAGTACATAGATAGTAGTAGTGGATGGACTTAGTCATTGGGATGTTTGAGCAGATTTGTTGAAGGCCATCTTCCTTTTGCAGAGACAGTAACCTGAAATGCAGACTGGATGGCATATTACCAACCACCTAATGAATCGACTCCCTCCCAATTGGGATCTCTTGCACATTTACTCATCTTCAACCAGTGTAATTAAAGATGAAAAGTATAACACTGATGTATCCTTCTCTAGGGAGGGAGTTGTTTTAATTGTAGACCCATCAGTGGAAAATGAACTATGCTGGAGAAAGATCAGGCTTAATTACACACCTGTTGGTGGTATCAAGCAAAGCTGTTGCATTCTGCTGTATTAACAGGAGACTATCTAGAAAAACCCTGTGATTTGGCAAAGCTCAAAGCATCATCTCATTAGAGCTTATAATTTCTGCCTTTTTCAATCACTGAATCATCAAATTTTAGGTGAAAGGGCTGTGAGGTTGTTTAGTCTAATTCTCATAGTTTACAAATGACAAAACTAAAGTCTGTGGTACTTGGCTTGTCCAAATTCATACAAATAATTTGAGAGGCATTTATTAAATGCTGACTACCATGTCTTCTGAATGCTATCTGCCTGGATTTAAAAGTAGGTGCAGAGGCCAGAATCTCCTTTAAGGACCTGAGAAAAAGTTTAAAAATTAAAACCAGGCAAATTAATTTCTAGACAGCTTTACTCAGAATGCGAGGTGCAGCCCATAATTCATAAAGAAAGCTATGATCCCCTATCCTTTAGGTAGGCACCTGCTTGCTGGAGCAGTATCTTATTGTTATAAGTTCTTGAAGGATATGATATAAAGGGTAAAGAACTCAATGAGAAAATATTTTCAAATATTATCTTGGATTTAGAACCAAATTTCTATTTGATGTTTTTCTGCTTTGCAGTATGTGATCCTCAAAGTCTTCATCTAACACCTTGCTTAATCTTAGACTACATGTTGGTAAGAGTGGTTTGATTCATGCCTTGTTTTCCCTAGGCCACTTCCTGGAATCTGCTGTTTTTGCTAAGGCAAGCTAAGAGACCAAGAAAATTATATGGTGCAAGACAAAAAAAATGCATGTTTCCTCGTGTGTGTGTGTGTGTGTGTGTGTGTGTGTATGTGTGTGTGTATGTGTGTGTGTGTGTGAGAGAGAGAGAGAAAGAGAGAGAGATCTGTATCTATGTATCTATACCAATATATATCAGTAGACAAACAGAGACAGATTTATTAATGCAATAACATTTTACCAAGAGCTTTTTGTGTTCCAGGCACTCTGATGGGTACTAGGTACAAACACATTAACCAAACAGATGGCCATTCTCCTCATGGGATTTACAGCTATTGTACTGGAAGAGCTAGGGTATACTTTTGATGCTACTGATATTTTAGACTAGATAATTTTTTTGTTGTGGAGCTCTCCTGGGCACTGTAGACTATTTAGCAGGATTTCTGGCCTCTACCCAGTCAATGGTGGCAGCACACCCTCAGTTGTGACAATCAGACATGTCTCCAGATGTTGCCAAATGTCCTCTGAATAGCAAAACTTTCCCCAGTTGAGAACCACTGAGCTAGAGAATAAGCAAATGATCACATATAATTAAATAATTACGGTGGTATCTAATTCCTTTCTTGTTATATTTTCTGGTTGGTTACTTTAGAAGATAGTACAGAAGAGAAATACTATCCTTGGAGATAAACTTGTTATTGAACTATTATATGCATATGAAGGTGTATGAATCATAAGTGCATAGTTTGAAGACTTTTTACAAAGTTTTAAAACATTCATTTAATCAGCCCACATAGATAAAGAAATAAAACATGATCAGTTGCCTAGCGGCCCTTCTGATGTTCCACCCCACTTCTAACTCCATACTCTGCATTTTACCATGGCCTTCTTGTGCTCATGCTATTGTTCATCTGAGTCATTTGTATTGTTGCATGTAGAACTGCTTGCTTTTTCTCCTTGCAGTGTAATATCCTATTTATCTGTTTTAATTTTGTGGATATTTGGGTGGTTTCCAATTTTGGAGCAGTAATAATATGATGATGCCCTTAATATTTTTTAGAAAATGATACCTTTATTGAGTACATACCATAAAATGTACTTTGAAATACCGTTCAATGGATTTTAGTATGTTAACAGAGTTGTATAACAAGCACCACTACCTAAAATCTCAGAACATTTTCATTGTGCCAAAAAGAATCCTGTACCCATTAGCAGTTAGTTCCTATTCTTCCTCTCCTTTCCATCTTCAGCCTCTGACAACCCTAATTTACTTTTGATCTCCATGGATTTGTTGTTCTGGGCATTTAGTACAAATGGAATCATATAATACATGGTCTTTTAAAACTGAAATCTCTCAGTTAACATGTTAACATGTTTGTAAGTTTCTTCCATGTCACAGTATATAGTAGTATTTCATTGCTTTTTGTTGTCAAATAATATTCCATCATGTGTTTATATCACAATTTGTTTATTCATCAGTTAATTGACATTTGGTTTGTTCCCACTTAATAATTGTTGTTGTTGTTAGGTGCCGTCGAGTTGGTGTCCGACTCATAGCGACCCTCTGTACAACAGGGGAAACACTATTGTCAGTGCTTCTCTGCTGTTCATAGGGTTTTCAATGGCAGATTGATTTTGAGAGGGGGTTGCCTGGTCCTTCTCCCAAGCCTACAGCTTCTGGTGTTCCCAGGCGGTCTCCCATCCAGATACTAACCAGGCCTGACCCTGCATAGCTTCCGAGATCTGACGGGATCGGATGCCACAGGGCTACAGCTGCAGTCCACTTAATAATACTGCTATGGATATTCATGTATGACTTTTTGTTTGGAAATATGTTTTCATTTATTTTGAGTATATAACTAGGGGTAGAATTGCTGGATCACATCATCACTGTTTAATATTTTGAGAAACTGCCAAACTGTTTCCACACTAGCTGCACCATTTTATAATCTCACCAAAAATGAATGAGGATTCCAGTTCCTATATACCCTCATTGACACTTGTAATTTTCCCTTTGCTATTTTAGCCATCCTGTTGGCTTTGAGCTATTGAAAACCCTAGGAATAGCAGAGAAGCACTAACAATACTGTTTTGCTTATTTTACATAGGCTATTATGAGTTGGACACCAACTCGATGCACCTAACAACAGTGACTTTAAAGTGGTACCCCATTATTGTTTTGATTTACAATTCCCTAATGACTGATGAGGGGGCTGGGATTTAGCTCAGTTGGCAAAGTGCTGCACTGCAGTCTCTGAGGTCCGGAGTTCAATTCCCAGCACCACAAAAATGGGAGAAGGGCCTGGCAATCCACTCCCAAGGCAATCCCGAAATAGTCAGCCATTGAAAACCCTATAAGTGTTGCTATGAGTCAGATACCGACTCTATGGCACCTAACAACAACAACAATGACTGATGATACCAAGGGTCTTCTTATGTGCCTGTTGGCCATTGGCATATCTTTGGGAAAATGTCCGTTCAGATTTTTTGCCCATTCTTAATTGGGTTATTTGTCTTTCTTGTTCATTGATTTGTAATATTTGTTTATAATTTTTGGATATAAATTCTATATCAGATTTATGACTTGAATATATTTCCTACCATCCTGTGTATAGCATTTTCCTCTTTCTTCGTGGTATCCTTTGAAGCACAAAGATTTTAAATTTCAATGAAGCCCAATTTGTTTATTTTTTGTACTTGTGTTTTTAGGGTAATAGCTAAGAAATCCATTGCCTAATCGTAGGTCACAAAATTATTTTTTTTCAGTACTGGGCAGTTGAACCCAGGCCCTCATATATGTTACATAAGTGCTCTGCTACTAAGCTGCAACCCCAAGCCATGATTTTTACTTTGAAACAGGGTCTTGTTAAGTTGTGCAGGCTATCTCTGACTTGGAGCGCTTGGTCTTCCTGCTTCAGCCTCCTAAATCACTGCATGTACCATGGCTCCTGGCCCAAGACTTAACCCAATGTTTTCTTCTTAGAATTCTATAGTTTTAGCTCTTACATTTAGTTCTATAACTCACTGCAAATTAACTTGTATATATGGTGTGAAGTAGGAGCCCAACCTTATTCATTTGCATGTGGATATTCAATTATTCCAGCAGCACTTTTTGAAAAGAAAAATCTTTACTCAATCAGTTATGTTGGGAATCCTTATTAAAATCAGTTGAATATAAATATCAGATTTTATTTCTGTACTCTTAATGTGACTAGTGCCTAGTTAGTTGTTTTGATTTCTGTAGCTCTGTGGTATGTTTTGAAAGCAGGACACATGATTCCTCCAACTTTGCTTGTTTTTCAAGATCATTTTTGTCTTTCTGGGTTCCTTGAGTTTCTATATAGATTTTAAGACTATTGTGTTAATTTCTACCAAAAAAAGTAACTGAGATTTTGATTAGAGGTTACACTGAATCTTTAGGTCAATTTAGGGAGCATTGCCTTCTTAACAATATTAAGTTTTCTGATTCATGAACATGAAATGTCTTTCCACTTATTTGGCTCTTCTTTAGCTTTAATATTTCTAACAATGTTTGGTAATTTGCAGCATACAAGTTTTGCATTCTTTTGTTAAATTTGTAACCATTTCATTCTTTTTGAAGCACTTATAATAAATACAGTTGTTTCAGTCTTTGTTTTTTGTTTTATTTTATTTTTTCTTTTAAATTGCCACAATAATTTTATGTATTTGTGGGGTACAGTGTGATAATTCAAAACATATATGCAATGTGTAATGATCAAGTCAGGGTAATTAGCATTTTCCTTTTCTTACACATTTGTTATTTCCTTGCTTTTGGAGACTTCAAACTACTCTCTTCTAATTCTTCATAAGAATTGTTGTAAACTGTAGTTGTAAACTTGTAAACTGTAGTTACCCTACTGTGCTGTAGAATGCTAGATCTTATTGCTCTTATCTAATTGTATTTTGGTACTGATTATGCAACCTCCCTCCACCTACCCTTCTCTCAAGCATTTTTTTTTTTTTTTGCCTTTAGTAATCATTATTCTACTCTCTTCTTTAAGATCAACTTTTCTTTAAGATCAACTCTCTTCTTTAGATCAGCTTCTACATATGAATGAGAAAATGCATATTTGTCTTTCTGTGCCTGGCTTATATTATTTAATGTAAATCCTCTAGTTCCATTTATCTTGCCACAGATGACAGGATTTCACTTTAATTTTTAATGGCTGAATAATATTCTACTGTGTATAAATGCCTCATTTTCTTTCTGCATTCAGCTGTCAAAGGACACTTTGATTGATTCCATATCTTGGCTATTGCAAATAGTACTGTAATGAACAACGATATACTAATTTTATTTCCTTTGACTGTATAACCAGAAGTAGGGTAGCTTGATTATATGGTAGTTATATTTTTAGTGTTTTGAGGAAATGCCATACTGTTCTCCATAATGGATGAGTTAATTTAAATTCCTACCAACAGTGTGCATAAAAGTTCTCTTTTCTCCATATTCTTGCTAGTATTTGTTATTTTTGCTTTTTTGGGAACAACCATTCTGAGTGGGGTGAAATAATATCCCATTGTGATTTTGATTTGCATTTTCCTAACAACTAGTGATTTTGAGAATTTTTTCATGTACTTGTTGGCTGTTTGTATATCTTCTTCTTTTCTTTTCTTTTTCTTTTTTTTTTTTTGCGGTCCTGGGGGTTGAACCCAGGACTTTGCACCTGCATGCTTTGCAAGTGCTGGACCACTGAGCTGTGCCCCCAGCCCCCCCCCCCCCTTTTTTTTTACTTTTTGAGGCAGGGTCTTGCTAAGTTATGCAGGCTACCTCTGGTCTCGAACTTGAGATCCTCCTGCCTCTGCCTCCCAAGCCGCTAGGATTACAGATGTGTGCCACCTTGCCCAGCTGTATATCTTCTTTTGAAAAACTTGTGTTCAGATCATTTGCCCATTTAAAAAATTTATTTTATTAAAAAAATTTTGAGACAGAGTCTCACTAAGTTGTTCAGGTTACCTCTGGCCTTGAACTCCAATCCTCCTTCCTCAACCTCCCCAGTCACTGGAATTACACGTCAGTGGTGCCTAGATCCCATTTTTATTTCATTTATTTTAATTAATTAATTATTGCTGTGTTAGAGATTGAACCCAGTGCCTTACACATGTTACACAAGCATTCCACCACTGAGCTGCACCGTAGCCCCTTAATTCATTCTTTATTTTTGAGCAGGGCTGTAGATCTGCAAAAAAATTGGTTTCAGGTTTGGGTGGAGTTCAGTATGTTAAAATGTGGAGGGTTCAGGCTCAGTTCAGGTTCAGTTCAGGTTTATGTTTAAAATTTTAATCCTATATGTAGACAAATAAAAATTTCAATATTTTTCCAGTTTTTATGTAATATAATGTTGTTGTTGTTAGGTGCCGTCGAGTTGTAGCCGACTCATAGCTACTCTTGTAGGGTTTTCAATGGCTGACTGTTTCAGGATTGCCTTGGGAGTGGATTGCCAGGTCCTTCTCCCATTTTTGCAGTGCTGGGAATTGAACTCAGGACCTCAGAGACTGCAGTGCAGAGTTCTACCAACTGAGCTAAATCCCAGCCCATGTAATATAATAGCTAATGATAAAAAACATTAAAAGCTAAAGCTGAACTCAATTTTTCACTGGGTTGAGGTTCAGGTTTGGGTTCAGAGAATTTTTTTAAAATGCTTTGACTGGAATGGGTTCGGCCTTCAGGTTCACTTTTATTTTGAAGCTTTGCTATCTACATGTAGGATTTCAACTCAAACCCAAATAGAACTCCAATCCTCTAAAGTTTAACATACTAAACCTGCACCTGAACCCACTTTTTGTGGTTTTGAAGCCCTATTTCTAAGACAGGGTCTTGCTAAATTGTGCAAGGCTAACTCTGACCCAGAATCTGTGATCCTCTTATCTCAGCCACCTGAGTTGCTGGGCTAACAAGTATGTGCTACAATGCCCAGGTCCTGCTCCCATTTTTAAATAAGATTTTTTTTTGCATGTGTGATTGAGCTTTTTTTAGTTCCTGTGTATTTTGGTTATTAATTCTTTGTCAGATGAATAGTTTGCAAATATTTTTCCTTATTCTTCAATTGTTTCTTCACTCTGTTGGTGATTCTCTTTGCTATGAAGTTTTTAGTTTGATATAATCTCATTTTTTTTCTATTTTTGTTTTTGTTTTTGCCTGTACTTTTGCAGTTCTATCTAAAAAATCATTGCCTATATTGATTTCTTGAAGTGTTTCTCTTATTTTTTGTAGTAATTTCATAGATTCAAGCCTTACACCTAGGTCTTTGATCTATTTTGAGTTGATTTTTGTAACTGATGAGAAATACGGGACTAGTTTCATTCTTCTACATATAAATATTCTATTTTCCCAGCACTCTTTAACTGAATATGCTGTCCTTTCTCCAGTGTATTTATTGGCAACTTTGTTGAAAATCATTTGGCTGTAGATGTATGGATTTATTTCTGTATTCTCTATTGTGAACAACTATTTGCCAAAAACCCAAAACCTAGAAGTGGATAAATTTCTTAACACATATAACCTATCAAAATTGAACTATGAAGACAGAAAACTTGAAAAGACCAATAATAACTAATGAGATTGAATCAATAATAATAAATCTCCCAAGAAAGAAAAGCCCAGGACTGAATGCTTTCACTTCTGAATTCAACCAAACTTTTAAAGAAGAACTAACACCAATTCTTCTTAAACTATTCCAAAACACTGAAAGGGACAGAACTCTTCCAAACTCATTTTATGATACCACCATTAGCTTGATACCAAAACCAGGCAGACAGACAAACAGACAGACACACGAAAAATACAGACCAATATCCTTGATGAATACACATGCATAAATGCTCAACAAAATACTAGCAAACTGAATCCAACTATGCAACAAAAAGATCATTCACTATGATCAAGTGGGATTTATCCCTGGGATGTGAGAATGATTCAACATACAAAATCAATAAGTGTAATGAATCTCACCAACAGAATGAGGGACAAAATCCCTATGATCATCTGGATAGATACAGAAAAATCATGATAAAATTCAATATCACTTTATCATAAACTCTCAACAAATTAAGTACAGAAAGAATGTGTCTCAACATAATAAAGGCTATATATTTCAAACCCACTGCCAACATTATGTTGTTGTTGTTGTTAGGTGCCGTGGAGCCAGTGTCTGACTCATAGCAACCCTGAGTACAACAGGTGAAACACTATTATCAGTGCTTCTCTGCTGTTCATAGGATTTTCAATGGCAGATTGATTTTTGGGAGTGGGTTGCTGGATCTGTCTCTCAAGCCTACAGCACTTGGTGTTCCCAGGCAGTCTCCCATCCAAGTGCTAACCAGGCCTGATCCTGCTTAGCTTCTGAGATCTGACAGGATTGGATGCCACAGGGTTACAGCAGGTGCCAACAGTATAGTGAACAGGAAAAAGGTGAAATTGTTTCTTCTCGGTTTTGGAGTAAGTCAAGGGCATCTGCTTTCACCACTCTCATTCAATGTAATACTAGAAAACTTAGAGCAAGTAGGCAAGAGAACGAAATAAGGTGAAAGCAAAGAGGAAGTCAAATTATCTTTGCTTGCAGATGACATAGTTTTATATATAGAAAAATCTAAGGACTCTACAGAAATATCAAAATGCATATATGTAAATGCCACAATGAAAAGCATGTCAGAATGAATCACATTAAGGTGTACATTAAAAATGTCCAATAAAAAAAGAAATATAGGAATAGAACTGAAAAAAAATTCAGTAAAGTTATGGGACACACAATTGACATACAAAAATCAGTAGCATTATGATAAACTGATAATGAACCAGAAAGAAATCCAGAAAATGATTCCATTCATAATAGGAATACATAAGAATACAAACTAGGAATAAATTTAACTAAGAAAATGAATCATACATACAGTGAAAATGATGAAAGACTGATGAAAGAAATTGAAGCAGAGAGAAAAAATATTAGCCCTCTTATGTTCATGGAGTGGAAGAATTAATATAGTTAAAGTGTCCATACTATGCAAAGCAATGTACAGATTCAAAGCAATTCTTGTCAAAATACCATAACATTCTTCACAGAGATGGAAAAATCCCTGAACAGCAAAAACAATCTTGGGAAAAAGGGCAAAACTGAAAACATCACAATAACTGATCTAAAGACATACTACAGTGGTAAGCTAGCCAAGATAGAGTGGTACTGGCATGAAAACTGGCATATAATAAATAATCCAGAAATTAATTTCATTTTTTGGATTGATCATTGATAGTGGATAGAAATACAGTTGAGTTTTCTATATTGATCTTGTATGTTGCAACTTTGCTGAACTTATATATTTTAATTGTGTGTGTGTGTGTGTGTGTGTGTGTAGGGTTTTTTGTACACAAGATCATGTCTCCTGCAAATAGCTTTACATCTTGCTTTTCAATCTGGATACTTTTTATTTCCTATTATAGCTTAAGTACTCTTGCTACAACATTCAGTACATTGTTGAGTAGAAGTGGTAACAGCAGACATTTTGGTCTTGCTACTCATTTTAGGAAGAAAACAGTCTTTTCCCTTTAAGTATAATGGATTTTTGTAGATGCCTTTTATCAAATTGAGAAAGTTAAACATCCCTGTTTTGGTACACGATCTTTTTAATATGTTACTGGATTTAGGTTTTTAGGACTTAAGTTGTTCATGATTTTTGCATTTATATTGAGAATGGAAATTGGTCTGTAATTTTCTTGTGATTCCTTTGGTTTTGCTATGAAGATACTTGCTTCATGACATTGAAAAGTTTTCCTTCCCTTTTATTTTATGAAAGAATTTTAGAAGGATTAACAATAATTCTTTAACATTTAGTAGAATTCACCAATAAGGCCATTTGGCTTGGGATTTTCTTTTCGGTAATCCATTTTTTCTAGGTCTGTTCAGATTTTCTATTTCTTCTTGAGTCATTTTTGGTAGTTTTGGGCTTTCCCAGGAAATTTTAGAGTTTATATAGTTTATCAAATTTTTGGCACATCTCTGTTCGTAGTACTCCATTATAATCCTTTTTGTTTCTGTTAGGATAGTAGTGCTGGTCCCTCTTTCATTCCTGCTTTGATAATTTGGATCTTCTCTCCTTTTTTCTTGGTTGGCGTTATAGTCTGAATTTTATTTTCTCCAAAATTTATATGTTGAAGCCTAAACTTCCAACATGACTGTTAGAGATAGGTCCTTTAAGGAAGTAATTAAGGCTGAATAAAGTCATAAGGGTGAGGACATAATACATGGGATTGGTGAGTTTATAAGATCAGGAAGAAATATCAGGAGCACATACACACAGAAGAAAGTCTATATGAGGACACAGCAAGAGGGTATCCCTGGAAAGTGGAGATACTGAAATTTCCAACTGTTATTTCTGAATTGCTTATTTTCCCTTTCAATTCTGTCAGTGTTTACTTCAGGTACATACAGTTTTATAATTATTATATTTTCCTGATGGGTTTGTCTTTTTATCTTTTTTGTCTGTAGGAAGTATTTTGTTCTAAAGCTTATTTTGTTGGACATGATTATAGCCACTTTAATAACACTTTTTAGTTCTCTTTTAAGATATACAGTGTGTTTTTGTTTGTTTGTTTGTTAGGTGCAGTTGAGCCAAGTCTGACTTATAGCAACCCTACGTACAACAGAATGAAAGAGTCACTATGGTTACAATGTTTCTCTACTATCTATAGGGTTTTCAATGGCTGATTGTTTTGGGAGTGGGCTGCCAGGTCCTTCTCCTATTTTTTGAAGTGTTGGGGATCAAACCCAGGGCCTCAGAGAATGTGGAGCAAGCACTCTGCTAACTGAGCTAAACCCAGCTCAATATACTATATACTTTCCATTTTTTAAGACTAATCTGTACTTTTAATATAAAAATGTGTCTCTTGTGTACAGCATTTACTTGGGTCATATGTTTTCTTTTCTTTTTCTTCCAGCCTGATAACCTATACCTTTTTCTGTTTAATCCATTTACATTTAATATAATTACTGGTATGGTAGTATTTACATTTGTCATTTTACCATTTTTTTTTTAGTCCATGTTTGGTATCGTTTTGTTTTTCTTATTCTTATACTACTGCTTTGGTTTAAATTAATATTTTCCAGTGAACTATTAATTCCTTATTTTCTTTATCACTACATTTTAAAATTATTTTATTAGTACTTGCATTTTGATTTAAAATTTTG
>VMDO01010241.1:0-72684 GCA_007922755.1 Pedetes capensis | reverse complement strand
TCACCAGATGGAACATACAGGAATCAAATTGACTACATATGTGCAAAGAGACGATGGAAAAGCTCTGTACAAAATGTCAAAACAAGACCAGGTGCTGACTGTGGATCAGACCATCAACTTCTCATATGCAAGTTCAAACTGAAGCTGAAGAAAATTAGAACAAGTATACGAGAGCCACGGTATGACCTTGAGTATATCCGACCTGAGTTCAGAGACCACCTCAAAAACAGGTTTAATGCATTAGACACAAATGATAGGAGCCAGAAGAGTTGTGGCATGACATAAAAGATATCATTCAAGAAGGAAGCAAAAAGTTCTTAAAAAGACAAGAAAAAAAAAAAAGACCAAATTACATGTCCAAAGAGACACTGGACCTTGCCCTCGAACGTGGAGCAGCTAAAGCAAAAGGAAGACATGATGAAGTTAAGGAACTAAATGGAAGATTTCAGAAGGCAGCTCGAGAAGACAAAAACAAATATTATAATGACATGTGCAAGGAGCTGGAGGCAGAAAACCAAAAGGGAAGGACACGCTCTGTGTTTCTCAAGCTTAAGGAAGTGAAGAAAAATTCAAGCCTCGAGTGGCAGTAGTGAAAGATTCTACAGGGAAAATATTAAATGATGCAGGAAACATCAAAAGAAGATGGGAAGAATACACAGAGTCATTATACAAGAAAGAATTGGTAGATGACCCACCATTCCAAGAGGTTGCATGTGAAAATGAACCGATGGTGTTGAAGGACGAAGTGGAAGCTGTCTTGAAAGAACTGACGAAACACAAGGCTCCAAGAATTGATGGGATACCAGTAGAGATGTATCAACAAACAGATGCAGCACTGGAGGTGTTAACATGTTTATGCCAACAGGTTTGGAAAACAGCTACCTGGCCAACTGACTGGAAGAGATCCATATTTGTGCCTATTCCCAACAAAGGGGATCCAACCTAATGTGCAAACTATCGGACAATATCATTAATATTGCACACCAGCAAAATTCTACTAAAGATCATTCAGAAGCGACTGCAGCAGTATATAGACAGGGAATTACCGGAAAATCAAGCGGGATTCAGAAGAGGGCGGGGAACCAGGGACATCATTGCTGATGTCAGTCAGGTGGATATTAGCTGAAAGCAGAGAATATCAGAAAGACATCTATCTATGTTTTATTGACTATGCAAAGGCATTTGATTGTGTGGATCATAACAAATTATGGATAACACTTTGGAAAATTGGAATACCAGAACACCTAATTGTGCTCATGAGAAATCTGTACGTGAACCAGGAGGCAGTTGTTCGAATACAACAAGGAAACACTGAGTGGTTTAAAGTTGAGAAGGGTGTGCATCAGGGCTGTATACTTTCACCCTATCTCTTCAATTTATACGCTGAGCAAATAATCCGAGAAGCTGGACTTTATGAGGAAGCACGCGGCATCAAGGTTGGAGGGAGACTCATTAACAACCTGCATTATGCAGATGACACAATTCTGCTTGCTGAAAGTGAAGAGGATTTAAAACATTTACCGATGAAGATCAAAGATCATAGCCTTCAATATGGGTTACGACTAAACATCAACAAAACAAAAACCCTTACTACTGGGTCAGCACACAACTTCACAATAAATGGAGAAAAGATTGAAGTTGTCCAAGATTTTGCCTTGTTTGGCTCTATAATCAACACCCGTGGAAGCAGCAGTCAAGAAATCAAAAGACATTGCTCTAGGAAAAGCTGTGGCAAAAGATCTGTTTAGGGTATTGAAAAGCAAAGTTGTCACATTGAAGACGAAGGTGCGTCTGACTCATGCCATGGTATTTTCAGTCGCATCATGTGGTTGTGAAAGCTGGACACTGAACAAGAGAGACAGAAAATGAATTGATGCTTTTGAATTGTGGTGTTGGAGACGTCTATTGAATATACCATGGACTGCCAAAAGAACCAACGAATCTGTCCTAGAAGAAGTGCAACCAGAGTGCTCCTTGGAAGCAAGAATGGCCAAACTGCGTCTTACATATTTTGGACATGTAGTCAGGAGAGAACAATCCCTGGAGAAGGACATCATGTTTGGGAGAGTGGCAGGTCAATGCAAAAGAGGAAAACCCTCCACAAGATGGATTGACACAGTGTCTGCAACAATGGGCTTAAACATAAATAAGATGGTTTGCCTGGCACAGAATTGTCAAGTGTTTCAATCTGCTGTACATAGGGTCGCTATGAGTCGGAGTGGACTCGACAGCACCTAACAACAACCAAAAGCTAAAGCATTAAAAAATCTGAATCCAGTAATAGGAAGGCGTTATATGTCTCTGTGTATGTGTTCTATACCATATATTTATTTTCAGTATTTTGGTATCTCTACCTCAATATAATGGGTTTATGTTGCAATTCTAAATATTTTATCTTATACATTCAAAAACATAATTTAGGAAGGGAAGAGATCTGGCTGGGTACAGTAGTTCCCGCTTGTAATCCCAGTGACTTGGGAGGTGGAGGCAGAAGGATCACAGATTAGAGGCCAGAGGCAGCCTGCCTAACTTAATGAGACCCTGTCTCAAGATAAGAAGGAACTAGGGGTGCAGCTCAGTGGTAGAGGGCTTGCAACAGTATGCATAATGTCCTGGGTTCAGACCCTGGTATCACGAAAAAAAAAAAAAAAGGAAGGGAAGAAGTCCAAAGGCTCCAGACTGCCAACAGTGTGCATGGCACTGAAAAAGATAAGAGTCTTTGCACTTAAGAAACTCAGAGATAAGAGGAAAAGATAGGCAACATACTCCAACATAGAGGTGTAGGAAAGCATTTCCTTAACAAGACTCCATCAGGAAATTGCAACAAAAATAGATAAATGGGATTACATGAAATTAAAAAGCTTCTGTACAGCAAAGGAAACAACAGAGTTAAGGAAGATCCTCACTAAATGGGAGAAAATCTTTGCATCCTATACATCTGACAGAGGACTAATTTCCAGAATTTACAAAGAACTCAAGAAAGCAACTCCCAAGACAACAAATAATCTAATACACAAGTGGGTAAAGGAATTGAATAGACATTTCTCAAATGAAGAAGTTCGTAAGGCCATGAAACACATGAAAAAATGCTCAATATCCCTAGCCATTAGAGAAATGCAAATCAAAACAACTCTGAGATTCCGCCTTATTCCAGTAAGAGTGGCCAAGATCAATAAAACAAGTAACAACAAATACTGGCAAGGACGAGGACTTGGAGAAAAGGGAACCCTGTTACACTGTTGGTGGGAATATAAATTGGTTCAACCACTTTGGAAATCAATATGGAGATACTTCAGAAAACTAAAAACAGAACTGCCATATGACCCAGCTATACCACTATTGGGAATATACCCACAGGGAGATGAGTCATACCAGAGAGACACCTGCATCTCCATATTCAGTGCAGCACTTTTCACAATAGCGAGGATATGGAACCAACCAAGATGCCCATCAACAGAAGAATTGATAAAAATCTTATGGTACATATATACAATGGAGTACTATTCAGCAATTAAAAATGAAATAATGTCATTTGTAGCAAAATGGATGGAATTGGAGAACATCATCTTAACTAAACGAACATAAACCCCAAAAGAGAAATAACATATGTTCTCACTTATACGTGGGAGTTGAATCAAACTTGAAGGAAGGAAAAAATCCTGTACATAAATTCAAACATAATAAAAAGCTCAATTAAACTTAGCACAGAAGGGACAATTTAAGGAGTGGAAAGGAGGAGGAAGGGATCTAGCAGAGGGAAGTGATGATTGGAGAAGTCGGGAGAGGGAGGAGGGTCAAAATGAGGAGGGATGAAGGGGGAGAGGTCAACCTCAACATAAACAACACATCTTTATGAATATGGTGGAAAAAAAGGGAGAAGACAGTAAAAAAAAAAACTATAAAAATACCTAAAATAATAATAATAGCAATAATACCAAAGGCTGGCAATAATGTAAATGAACTAGATCACTCATCTAATACTGCTGAGAATGTAAAAAGGTAGATCACTATAGAAAAAAGTTTGGACTTAAAATTGGGATGCATGTATATAGATAAATATTCTCGCCAAAGATATGCAAGTAGAAAGGTGACCATTGGTGAGGTGGGTAAGGATAGGGGAGGAAGGTCATGAGGGGGTAAGGGGGAAGTTATGTGAGCAATGTACAATGAAAATGCATATATGGAAATGTCATAATGAAACCCAAGTCATAATGAAACCCATTGAGTTGTACATTAAAAATTTCCAATAAAAAACCTTAGAGATAAACACAAGGAAAATATACATAATAATGTTCAGAATTGTTGTAGTCAGGTGTCACTGAGTCAGTGTCCGACTCATAGCGACCCCATGTACAACAGGCGAAACACTATTGTCAGTGCTTCTCTGCTAATGTTCAGAATGGCACTATAAAAATGGCAAAAGTCTGTATACAGTAAGAAGACAGTAGCTCAATTACCTGAAGTATATTAACTAGACATACTTTTTGGAAAGTTCTTAAAATGAAAAACTTAGAGCTACATGTTTCAACATGAACAAGTCTGAGGATGGTAGGTACATGAGTGTTACAGCACTAACTCTGTACTTACCAGATTTATGAATCATATTAAATATAGTCTTTGCACACCTGATTTCTCAAGTGTAAGTCCTTTAATGATGCTGAGGTTTAGCTCAGTTGGTACAGTGTGGCTCTGTACTCTCTGAGGACTTAGGTTCGATCCCCAGCACCCCAAAAATGGGAGAAGGACCTGGCAACCCACTCCTAAAACAATCGTGAAACCATCAAGCATTGAAAACCCTGTCAATGGCAGAGAAGCACTGATATAGTGCTGGGAATGGCACAGTGTTGGGAAGTGTTTTGTTCTATTTTACACAAGGTCACTATGAGTCCAACCTAACTGGACAGCACGTAAGAACAAGTCCTTTAATGGTTGTGACAATACTCTGGGTATCACAGGTTCTTAAAATCATATGTGTTAGATTTGACTCACTCACCTCCACCTACTATGAGATAAATCCTCAGCACTGGCATAAAAGTTGTGGTTACATTTTTATTATCCATATTAAGATAGATTCTGATCATAAAAATAAAGCTTCCATTATAAAATCTAGATATTAACCCTTGATAATCTTATGGGTTTTTGTTTGTTTGTTTGTTTGTTTGTTTGTTTTGAGACAGAGTCTCGTTAAATTACACACACTGCCTCTGGTCTTGAACTTGCAATCCTCCTGCCTCTGCCTCCCGAGTTGCTGGGATTACAGGCATGCGCCTCCATGCCCGGCTTTTTCAGTGTTATTTTTAATTACATCAAAATACAAGAAAATGGCCAGGCACAGTAGCTCAGCCTGCAATCCCAGCAATTTAAGAAGAGGAGTGAGAAGGATTGCAAGTTTGAGGCCATGGCAGCCTGTGCAATCTAGTGAGAATCTGGATCAAGATTAAAAATAAAAAACGGGTTGGTGGTTATAGCTCAGTATTGCAAAGTATGCACAAGGCCCTGGGTTCAACATCCCCAGTCCCACCCCTCAAACCCCCCCTCACACACACAAAAACAAAAACCCACAAAGAAAATAATTTTGAATGATGCAAAACAAGACATTTATTCTAAAGAAACTTCAGATTCATGCTATCATGTTTGAGATGAGATGATCATTTTGCACACTGGAATAGACAGATATGAGTTAACCACGCCCCCTCCTGGCTGAATATTTTGAAAACCAAATAACATTCAGAGTACAGTTAGCCCTCCATATCCATGGGTTCCACATCTGTGGATTTAACCAACCAGTGATGGAAAATATTTTTTTTTAAAGTTGCATCTGTACTGAACATGTACTAACTTTTTTTCTTGTCATCATTCCCTAAGCAATACAGAATAACAACTACCTATATAGCATTTGCACTGTATTGTTGTTAGGTGCCGCTGAGTTGAGTCCATCTCATACTGACTCTACATACAACAGAAATAAACATTCCCTGATAATGTGCCAAGTACATGATCTTTTTTTATGTTTAAGCCTACTGTTGCAAGTATCAATCCATTCAGGTGAGGGTTTTCCTTTTTTAATTAACCTGCCACTCTCCCAAATATGATGTTCTTCTCCAGGAACTGGTTCCTCCTGACAACATGTCCAAAATACATAAGACACAGTCTAGCCATCCCTCCCTTCAAGAAGCACTCTGGTTGTCCTTCTTCTAGGATGGATCTTTTGGCAGTCCGTGGTATATTCAATATTTGTCTCCAGCACCATAATTCAAAAGCATCAATTCTTTTCCTGTCTCCCTTACTCAATGTCCAGCTTTCCCAACCATATGATGTGAATAAGAATATAACGGCATGAGTCAAGTGCACTTTTGTCTTCAATGTGACATCTTTGCTTTTCAATACTTTAAAGAGGTCTTTTGCAACAACTTTTCCCAGTGCAATGCATCTTTTGATTTCTTGACTGCTGCTTCTGTGGGTGTTGATTATACAACCAAGTAAAACACAATCTTGGACAACCACAATTTTTTTCTCCATTTGTCGTGAAGTTGCTTACTGACCAATTCTAATGACTTCTGTTATCTTGATGTTGAGGTACAATCCATACAGACAGCTCTGTTCTTTGATCATCAGTAAATGACTCAAATTCTCTTCAGTTTCAGCAAGCAAAGTTGTGTCAACTGCATAATGCAGGTTTTAATGAGTCTTCCTCCAATCCTGATGCTGAGGTCCTTCTTCATAAAGTCCAACTTTTCATATTATTTGATCAGCACAGAGATTAAAGAGGTATAGTGAAAGGATACACACCTTTTCTGACTTTAAACCAAGCAGTGTTTCCTTGTTCTGTTTGAATGACTCCTGGTCCATATACACATTCTTCATGAGTACAGTTAGGTGCTCTGGTACTCCCATTCTTTGCAAAGTTATCCATAATTTGTTGTGAACCACACAGTCAAATGCCTTTGCATAGTCAGTAAAACACAGACAGACATCTTCCTGGTATCTTCTGCTTTCAGCCAATATCCATCTGATAGCAGCAATGATGTCCCTGGTTCCATGCCCTCTTATGAATTTGGCTTGATTTTCCAGCAGTTCCTTGTCCCTACTGCTGCAGTTGCTTTAGAATGATCTTTAGCAACATTTTGCTTGTGTGTGATATTAATGATATCATTCAATAATTTCCACATTCAGTGGATCCCCTTTCTTGGGAATAGGCACAAATATGGATCTCTTTCAGTCAGTTGGCCATAGAGCTGATTTCCAAATCCCTTGGCATCAATAAGTGAGCATCACCAGTGCTACATCTGTTTGTTGGAATATCTCAATTGGTATTCCATCAATTCCTGGAGACTTGTGTTTTGCCAATGCCTTCAAGGCAGCTTCCATTTCATCCTTCAGTACCACTTGTTCCTGATCATATGCAACCATTTGAAATGACTATCCATCAATTCTTTTTGCTATAATGACTCTGTGTATTTCTGCCATCTTCTTTTGCTGTTTCCTGCATTGTTTACTATTTTCCCTGTAGAATCCTTTGTTATTGCCACTGGAAGCTTCAATTTTTCAATTCTTTGATGAGAAAAACAGAACATGTTCTTTCCTTTTGGTTTTATATCTCCAGCTCTTTGCACATGTCATTATAATATTTGATTTTTGTCTTCTCGAGCTGCCACTTGAAATCTTCTGTTTAGTTCTTTAACTTCATCATGTTTTCCTTTTACTTTAGTTGCTCAACATTAAAGGGCAAATTTCAGAGTCTTTTTTGATATATAAATTAGTCTTTTTTTCCTGTCTTTTTAAGTACCTTTTGCTTTCCTCATGAATGATGTCTTTAACGTAACGGCTAATTGTTTTGGGAGTGGGCTGTGAGGTCCTTCTCCCTAGTCTGTCTTAGACTGGAAGCTTAGACTGGAAGCTCAGGTGAAATCTGTCTACCATGAGTGGCCCTGTTGGTATCTGAAATACTGGTGAAATAGCTTTCAGCACCACAGCAACAGACAAGCCCCCAGAGTAGGGCAACCAGACAAGTAGGGGCTTGCACTATATTAGATATATCTTAGGATAATTTAAATATAGGAGATTACATGTAGGTTAAATGCAAACAATATGCCATTTTATATAAAGGAGTTAGGCATCTGAAGATTTTGTTACATGCAGGGATCCTGGAACCAATCCCCATAGATACCAATGGACAAATATATTTGGAATAGGGTCCACGCAAATTTCCACATAAAAACCAAATGTGCTTTTACAATGCAAATGGTTTTGTAAAATGGTCATTGCAGATCTTAAGTCAAATATATTTAAGGTAGGATTTATTAGAGAAAAAAGGAACTTGAGAAGAAAGGCAATTTTAGAATTGACTTCTTAGGGTCACCACATTATACAACTTTAGAAAGCATAATTCACGTTGTGTTTTACATTTTTGGTTCTCTACTTGGGGCAATTTTGCCTCCACAGGACATTTGGAAACATGTAGGGGCAGGTTTTTTTATCATGCCAGTGTGGAGTGATGGAGATGTTACTGGCATCTAGTAGTTAGAGGACGGGGATACCGATAAACATCTTATAATGCATATGCTAGCTCCATAAAGCCTGCAGCCATACCACTGTGGTGTCTGATCCTGTCAGATCTCAGAAGATAAGCAGGGTCAGACCTGGTTAGTACATAGACGGGAGACTGCCTGGGAATACCAGGTGTGTAGGCTTGGGAGAAGGACCTGGCAACCCACTCCCAAAAAACAATCAGCCATTGAAAACCCTGTAAATAGCAGAGAAGCACTGACAATAGTGTTTCAGCTGTTGCACATAGGGTCACTATGAGTAGGACACTGACAGCACCTAAAAACAGCAGCAGCTCCATCAAATAAAAATTTTTCTGGCCAAAAATGTTAAGTGTTGAGGTTAAGAAATTTTGCTCTATGTGAACATTCCCTCTCAAGTTGTGCAATAAGGCAACCCTATGAGTTCTACTTAATAGAGTCAAATGGAGTCTGACTTGTGTACACTTTATCAAATAGGTCAAAGCAAAGATTAAATCTGTGAAACAGAAGAAAATAAATTTACCCCTCTTCATGTGGCCTAGTAAATTGTAGTCTACGCAGTTTTGTCATTTTACCTTTTATCTTTATTCTAAGGATGATACACTCTTTGCATAAAATTTTGATCCGATACTGATACTTTCAAACCTATTAGGCTTCTCCATCATACCTGTGTTTCCATTTCCATCATTCTTTGTTTCATTTCTCTTATTTCTGCCTGTGTTTCAGCTTCCCTAAGTCGAATGGTCATCAGTTCATCTTGTAACTCATTTACAGCATTTTTCTTAGGTGGGTCTTTCCATCTCCCGGTAGTACGAGCTAAATGGCGCTAAAGTATAAAAAATTATATTGCAACAAATAGTCTCAGTAAAATAAAAGGTAATTTACAGAGCATATATATCAGGGCTGATACTATATTAAGCATTTTCTGCATATTTTATTTAATCCCAAGGAAAAATCTATCCAGTTAGGCACTATTCAGCCTGGGTTACACAATAAGACTCTGTCTCAAAAACAAAACAAAAAAACAAATCCCAAACCAAGACCAAAACCAAAAAGTTAGTCAGGCAATATTACGATTATTTCACAGGCAAGAAAATGGACATTGTGCTTAAGTAACTTTAGGACAGTCATATAGCCAGCAAGTGGCAGAACCAAGATATAAACTCAGATATAGTTCAAAATTTTTCTCTCTAAATACTAAAGAGTAATTCTTATAAAGAATACAGTTTTCATCCTAGCTTTTTGTTATTTTTTTTGTGTGTGTGATAATGTCTTACTGTGTAACCCAGGTTGGCCTCCAACTCATGATCCTCCTGTCTCAGCTTCCCAAAAGCTGGAATTACTGGTGTGAGCCACTATGCCTAGCTACTCTAATGTTATTTATGAAATATTTTTCACATTTTCTTCAGTGAAGTCACTTAAAAAAAAGAAATGTGGACATTTATTAAGGAAGTAATATAATAGAAGGGCAACGTTTCTAGAAATACCTGTGGTGCCAGACACAGTGGCACACGCCTGTAATCCCAGCGGCTTGGGAGGCGGAGGTGGGAGGTTCGCAAGTTCGAGATCAGAGGCAGTCTGTGTAACTTAGCAAGGCCCAGTCTCAAAAAAAAAGTAAAAAAAAAAAAAAAAAAAAAAAAAAAAAAAAAAAAAAAAGGGCTGGGGGAGCAGCTCAGTGGTCTAACACTTGCAAAGCATGTAAGCGCAAGGTCCTGGGTTCAACCCCCAGGACCGCAAAAGAAAAACAAAAACAAAAACAAAAACAAAACAACAAAAAAAAATCTGTGGTGAAGGGCCAGTTTTGTTTTGTTATTTAAATTTATAGTTTATTGCAGCCTCATACTTTGTCAAAATACTTTGAAAAGAAAAAAGCCATGGCAGTATGAAGGACTAATTCAGGCCAAGTGCTGTGGAACACACCTGTAATCCCAGTGTCAAGGGAGGCTGAGGCAGAAGCATGGTGAGTTGGAGGCCAGAGGCAGCCTGTGCAACTTAGCAATACTCTGTCTCATAATAAAAAAGGGGTAGTGGTACAACTCAGTGGTGGCATGCCATGGATTCAATCCTGTAGTACTGCCATAAAATAAAATGAAATAAAATAATTTAGGATTAATTTCAGTTTTTGTTAGAGGATACTCCTAATTCAAACCAAGATCACTATTCTGAAACTGTGTGTATTTTTTTATCCATCCTCAGTCTTCTGTCTTATAGATTATTACCTTTTGTCCTTGTCAACAGTTTCCATCATACATGGATAAATTTGTGGGAATATAATTATCTAAATGTCATTTTGTCAGATAACCATTTTAAAAAGAAGTTAAAAATTTGTAGACAATTTTATACTGGTGTCATCCTTCTAACCAACAATGTGTTTACTATCAATATATGAAAATTTTGTACTAATAAAAGGAATATTTCCTTATAGTTTAGAAAAAGTTAAATAACACACAGTGGTGCAACAGCAAAAGAAAAAAAAAAAACATGACCTGATTTCTATTTTATGTCTTATTATAAGAATTAAGAAGAGAGAAACAGTTTAAATATACTTTCAATGCTCTCAAGTTTAACCTTAAGAAAGGTTTTTCTCACTTTAAACTCATCTCCTACTGTTGGTCATCAGCCACTTCAAACTTGCACAAACTAGAGATTTAGGTTTTATTCTCTTTTTAAAAAGCACATAAAATATATTGATAGACCTGCCAGTGTTCTTCTAAATCCTTGACTTGCTGTCTAAGTTCTTTCA
Source organism: Pedetes capensis (assembly GCA_007922755.1). NCBI lineage: Eukaryota > Metazoa > Chordata > Mammalia > Rodentia > Pedetidae > Pedetes > Pedetes capensis. Next base: position 61,416 of record VMDO01010241.1, on the reverse strand, counting down.
AACCCATAATGGCTTCAGCTTCTCTCAGTTTCACAGCAATGAGTTCCTCCTGAAGCCGTGCAATGTTATTCTCATCAGGAAAGGAGTTGTTCCTCTAAAATGAAAGAAAATTTGAGAGATTTGAATTTAAGGAATGAAATAAAATATGGCACATGCAGAGTTATTTTGTACCATATGTATTTGTATTTGATTTTATATAGCTTTGTAGTTGTTGTTGTTAGGTGCTGTGGAGTCAGGTCCAACTCATAAGCAACTCTATGTACAACAGAAGGAAACAGTCCCCAACACTGTGCCTTGCCCAGCACTATGTCAGTGCTTCTCTGCTATTCATAGGATTTTCATGTCTGATTGTTTCAGAATTGTCTCAGGAGTGTGCTGCCAGGTCATTCTCTCATTTTTGTGGTGCTGGGGATCGAACCCCGGGCCTCAGTGAGCACAGAGCAGCACTCAACCACTGAGCTAAACTCCAGCCTTACACAGCTTTATTGAAATATAATTCACAAACCATAAAATACTTTTGAAGTATACACATATGGAATTGTGTTTGGACTTCTGGTTTAAGATAATGGATTAAAGGCAGCCTCTGTATGACCTGAGGGCTGGGGTTTAGCTCAGTTGGTACGAGTGCTTGCTCTGAGGACCTGGGCTGAATCCCCAGCACCGCAAAAAGGGGAAAGGATCTGACAGCCCACTCCCAAAACAATCAGCCACTGAAAACCCTATGAATAACAGAGAAGCACTCACAATAGTGCCAGGCATGGCAGAGTGTCAGGGAATGTTCCATTCTATTGTACGTAGGGTCACTATGAGTCAGACTCAACTCAATGGCAACTAACCACCACCACCACCACCATGTGATGTGGTAAAACACAAGAGTTAGAATAAGAAGGAATGGACTCTTCCAAAGAAAGAAGGTCTGGAGAAGCACAGAAAGCACAGGAGATTGTGGCATGGTCCCAGGTTGCAGAATAGAGCTAAACAATGAGAAGGACTGAGCAGGACACATCTCCAGCCATGGCTTCCTGTGGTGGAGGGGAAATGGACCCTCACCCAAAGAGGTAAGCCAGACAGCCCTGATAGTCAGACCAGCTTTCCCATAGGACAAGCTCACAGTCCTTGAAGCCCTTGAACACGTCCAGGGACTTGGGAGACTTTGGCTTTCCTGACTGGGGCATTCAACATTGGAGAAGTGACTCTCTTTTCCACTCTCCATGTCTAGAAGGACCATGACCCAGTGCCATCTTGATAGGGAATCTATTGTGTGAGACTGAGCCACCCATGGGGCCTGAAAACAAGGAATTATCACTGGTGGATAGCCTGGGGGTGACGTGCCACAGCCCCAGCGACCAACACAGCTGTTGCAGGCAATTGCAGTGAAGGGAGAATTAGGACACTGACCCACTGAAAGGTTCAGGGAACAGGAGGCTTGGGAAAGTTGCTCAGAAGGAAGTCCCCCACCCCCAAGGAGAGGAGAGGACTCCATCTCCTGAGGGGAACTACACGGACTGCTAACTCTGAGCCACAATCAGATAAAAAAACCTCTACACTCAATTGACCACCACCTCCACCTATTAGAGGCCATAGGAAGAAGCCCCTCTGGTACTTAACCTTCTTTTTTTTTTTTTCCCCCCCTCCTGGTGTACTGGGAATTGAATTCAGGGCTTTGCTTTTTATTTTTGCTTGGAGAAAGGATCACACTGAATTGCACACACTGTTTCTGTTCTGGGGCTCAAGATACTCCTGCCTCAGCTCCCAAAACACTGGAGTTGCACAGGAGCATGCTGGTCTCTGCCTCTTTTAATTTTTTTTCCTATCTTTCATTGTTAATATTCATTTCCTCATTTCCCTTATTTGTAATGTAATATTTGTCTTTTTTGTTTATAGGTTTTTAAAATCTTTTGCAGCCTATATATCTCTCTTTTTATTTACTATACTTTAAATCTTTTAGGCTTACTACTTCTTATTGCTCTGCTTATGTTTACATAATTCCATTTACATATCTTTGTTTATTGTGCAATCATTCTTTTCTATTTTTAGATCCTTTCCATCCTTCTTCCAACATTCATTTCCTTTCTAGATCTTCTTTTTCCTTTCTTTTACTTCACCTTTCATGTATCCTTCTGTCTCCTCCCCTGGCTTTCCCTTCTTACTTAAGGCAAATACTATTTATATCTTCTCCTTAAATATTTTGCAAATTCCTAACTTACTCTTTATCATTATTGCCATTCTTTGTTCTATGGGGATTGGTGGTGGAGCAGTTGGCTTTAAGAGATTTTAAGTGTATTTCTATATTGGGTTTGGTCAGATATTGCACCTGTTACAGTGATTTGTATTCCTCTCTGGTAGTGGTATTGGAGATTGTGATCTCAAGAAAAAGCCACTAAGAAGACCCTCAAATAAAACAGGAAGTGATATTCACCCTTACAGATGCACAAATCCAAAATGAGAAACATAGGAAACATGAAAAAGTAAGGCAACACATCTCCTCCAACAAAACATGATTCTTTAAACTCTGAATTCAAAGACACTGAAAGAGTTGAAATGTCAAAGAATTTAAAAGTGTCTTGTTAAAACGATCAATGACTTCAAAGAGAACACAAACAAGCAAAGACCGAAGTAAGGGACCTAGTCAACAATGCAGAAGACAAAGTCATCAAAATAGATGAGAATTCAGCAAAGAAATTGAGATCTTGGGGAAAAAAAAAAAAAGCAGAAATGTTGGAAATGAAGAACTGAATAAACCAAATAAAAAAACAAATAAAAAAACAGTGGAAAGGATCAACAGTAGTAATATAAAGCAGCAGACAGAATATCAGGTATGGAGGGCAAGGATGAGGAAATGCTACATTCAGATACCAATAAAAAAATAGTAAAGGACTAGGACCACAATGTTCAAGAACTCTGGAATATGATCAAGACACTAAACCTAAGAACCCATGGGGTAGAAGAAAGAGCTGAGATAAAAATTAAAGGCATAGAAACTTATTCAGTGAAATTATAGCAGAAAATTTCCCAAATCTGGGGAAAGAAATGGACATCTCACCACAAGAGGCATTTAAAACACCAAACAGACACAACCAGAAAAGAATCCCCCCATGACATGTAATAATTAAAATGTCAGGATTACAGAAAAAAACAATATTAAAAACTGCAAGAGAAAACACCAACACACAAAGGAAAATCCATCAGAATTACATCAGACTTCTCAGCAACAATAAAATCTAGAAAACATGGAATGATATATTTCAACCATGGAAAGTAAGTACCTTCCAAACAAGATTATATCCATCAAAGTTATCATTTAAAATTGATGGAGAAATAAAGACATTCCACGACAAGCACACACTAAAGCAATACTAGACCACAAAGCCAGCACTGCAGAAGATACTTAAAGGAGTCTTACAAACACAGGAGGAACAAAGACAGTCTTTACCACAAGAGCACAGGAAAGAATAAATTTCATAGGAGGAACAGACAAACTAAAGAAAACTAGGAAAGAGTCAGTCATGTCTAACTGAAAAATCAATAAGCCATAAATACCAACAAGGGAGAAAGAAAAGAACAAATAGTATATGAACCAACTAGGAAAACACTCAACACAGCTAAAATTATCATAAATCTCTCAATAACAACTTTAACTATAAATATAAATGGTCTTAACTTTCCAATTAAGAGACATAGATTAGCAGACTGGATTTAAAAATAAGATCCAAAAATTTGTTGTCTGCAAGAAACATATCTCCTTGGTAAGTACACTCACGGACTGAAAATTAAAGGATAGAAACTGATATAACAAGCAAGTGGAAGCCAAAACAAAAGAGGAGCAGCCATCTTTATATCAGAAAAAATAGACTTCAAGTTAAATCTAGTCTGAAGAGACAAAGTAAGTCACTACACATTAATAAAGGGGACAATCAAGACAGTGCAACAATTAAATATATATGCACTGAACACTTTGTACAAGAATCAGTTCAAAATGGACCAAAGACCTTAATGTAAAACATGAAACTTTGAAACTGCTAGAGGAAAATATAGGGAAAACACTCCAAGACACAGGCATAGGCAAGGATTTCCTGAATAGAACCCTAATGACACATGAAACAATAGTGAGAATTGACAAGTGAGATTACATTAAAAAGCTTTTGCACAGCAATGGACACAATTATCAAAGTGAAGAGACAGCCTATAGAATGAGAAAAACCTTTGTCAACTATACATCAGACAGGGGACTAATATATATACAAAGAGCTCAAAAAACTAAATATCAAAAAAGCAAAGTATCCAATGAAAAAATGGGCAAAAGAGCTGAACAGAGACTTCTCAAAAGAAGAAATACAAATGTGCAACAATCATAGAAAAAAAATGATCAACATCCTTAGTCATCAGGGAAATGCAAACCAAAACTACTTTGAGATACAATCACACCCTAGTAAGAATGGCCACCATCAACAAAACAAACAATAAATGTTGATGAGGATGTGGGGAGAAAGGAACCCTACTACACTGCTGGTGGGAACACAGGTTAGTATAGCTACTATGGAAATCAGTATGGAAGTTCCTCAAAAACCCAAAGTAGAACTACCATATGACCTGGCTATATCATTGCTGGGTATATATCTGAAGGAATATAAGTCAATATTCCACAAAGATATCTGCTCATCCATGTTTATTGGGCATTATTCACAATAGCTACGAAATGTAATCAACCTAGGTATCCATGAAGAGATGAGTGGAGAAGGAAATTATGGGATATATACACCATGGAATTTCATTCAGCCATAAAGGATGAAATTATGGCATTTGCTGGAAAAGGGATGGAACTAGAGATCATCATTTTATGCAGTGTAAGCCAGACCCAGAAAGATAAACATTGCATGTTTTCTCTCATATGTAGATGTAAGATTTCAATATACATTCATTATTAAGACATAGGTCATGAAAGTAAAAAAAAAAGTTAATACTGAGGTCCACTAAAGTATCTTTAGATGAGCCCCTAGACATTTTCATGGTTGAGAAAAATCTGACCATGTGTTTTTCAAAGGTCAAATAATAAACAATACATATACATCAGGAGTCTTCAGAGTATTCACAGAATTGTTTATCACCACGATCTAGTTTCAGAATATTTCAATCACTCAAAAAAGAAATGCTCTATGGAATAGCAGAATTAAAAGTGCTTTCCAAAATGGCAATAAGCTTACTAACCTCTGATTAAGCCTCCCAATAAAGAATGAATGTCATTTACAATTTAAAAGATTTAGAGAAGAGTCCAAAAATCTGTTTTTGTATTTTCTTGTCAAGTCACCCTGGAGAGGGGTGTCAAAACTCTGATCATCAGTCACTCTTTATATCATCAGTTAATACATTAATCCCAAGGCAATCTAAATACTTGCTTAATGGACACAAGATTTAGAGCAATCTCTTACCATACTAAAAGACCCACTTGAATGTGGCCTAATATCAAATTACCCTGGAGAGTTACCAAGAGGTCCAAAATTGGGCCCTAGAGAAAGCTCCCTAGGTAAACTATTGAGATTTCAAGGCCTGATTCCACAAAACTTTCTATCTCTAAAACATTTTATGGTGGATACAAAGACTTCAGGCCACAGGGATTATGGAATAAACTTATTCTTACAAATTACACACCATCTCATGATAGATTTTAAATATTTTCTCAACTTAAAATGAAAAAGTTACTGCATATGCATTAAAAAGACTGTTAGAAGCAGAGTAAAAGAATGTTTCACAAAGAAATTAACCATAATATAAACTTCCGATCTTTCTACTCTAAAACGTGAATATTAACACAGTCACTTAAGAAATTCACTATTTTTTTTTTCTTTAGACAAGGTCTCATGATGTTCCCCAGGCTGGCCTCGAATTTCTAGGTTCAAGTTATCCTCCTGCCTCTACTCTCGAGTCACTGGGATTACAGGCATGTACTACAGTTCCCTATTTCTATGAGCTTTCTTGATTCAATAGCTAGATATTACCTAGGAGTAAAAACAAACTCTCGAACATAGAGCCCAGGCCATCAATAATTTTACAGATGAGAAAACTAAGATTCAAAGTTTGTGATCTAAAACACAGATACTCAAACCTGATAACTGTAAGAAACCTGCAGGCTCTTCTATTACTGCTACTTATCTAGGAAGCTTTGAAGTTCTTTAAAATACTTGAGAAGTAGTAAGTTACCTTCTGTAAATAAGTACAACTCAGACTAAGGGGCATTTCTTACATATCCTGAAGTGGCTTGTTCTAACCTGGAAAGTTCTGATAGTTGCACCCAGATGGAATTTTCCCTGGAATGTCTATGTATTATTCCTATTGTTTCTTCTACATAAAGATATTAAAATATTTGATGACAGTTAATTTCTGTCTCCTAAATTTCTCCTCTCTTGCATTTAAATATTTTTCCTATAAAAATTATCCTGATTGTTTTCTTCTAAAAGGATGGGCTCTAATTCCAATTTTTATCCTTAAATAGGGGGCCTGAGTTTGTATGGAAAACAACAAAAAACATACTGGCAATCTTAAAAATGTTTTTTATTTGCTCTTTTAGTAACATATATATATGTTTGTATAAAGGTTTCTAGTGTATAGAAAACACCAAGTCCAATTTAATTATTCAACAAGGACTTAATAAATATCTACCACATCACCTCTCTAATTTAAGAGTAAACAGCATTTTGGTAGTTTCTTACCTTCTCTATATCCAGCACTTTATCCTGCATCTCCTTTAATGCACACTGAGACTCAGCTTCACTCAGTCGGGCTTGGACCAATTCCTTCTCTAGCTGTAGCACAAAATCTTCATTGTAGTTGGAACTGCATTTGTGCTAAAGGTTACAGACATATACTGAAATTTCATGGGAGCATGAACATGTGAACATGTATATACAGTAAAAACAATGTAATTACATAATTCAAGTATTAAGGGCAACCAAATAGGAAAAGTTCCATCTACCCAATATTCCAAGCTTATTTTCTCCAATTAACTTCCAAATCAGTAAATTAAAAAAAATAATAAAATGAAATAAAAAGGAAAAAGAAAAAAGAAAACCCAGGTTTAGCACTTTTAAAGATGACCACAATACCACAATTAGTTTTGCCAACTAGTTACTATACTTATCAAACCCAGTTTATCTACATAACTACTTCCTTTTATCTATCCATCTATTCAGATAATAAGAATTTGCCTGACTCTATAGATCTGATCTGTACAATAAGGTAGTTGTATGTGGTTCGTAAGCACTTGAAATGTGGCTAATCCAAATTGATACAGGTTGTAAATATAAAATACAAACTGGATTTCCAAGACTTAATATGAAACAAGGGATGGGGGTGTAGCTCACTCGTACAGTACCTGCTTAGTTATGTGCAAATCCCTGAGTTCATTCAATTCTCAGCACAACAAAAAAATTTTTTTAAATAAATAAAATAAAAAGGTAAAATAACTCAATTGATATTGGTTGCATGTTACAATATGTAAATAAAAATATTAATTTTACCTATTTTAGCTTCTTTTAATATGAGGACTTTTGTTGTTAGGTGCTGTCGAGTTGGGTCCAACTCATAGAGACCCTACGTACAACAGAAGGAAACACTCCCCGACATTGTGCCATGCCCAGCACTATGTCAGTGCTCCTCATATTCATAGGGTTTTCAATGTCTGATTGTTTCAGGAGTGGGCTGCCAAGCCCTTCTCCAATTTTTGTTGTGCTGGGGATTGAACTCAGGGCCTCAGACAGCTCAGAGCAGGACTCTACCAACTGAGCTATAAAATGTTTAACTGCATATGTGGCCCACATTATATCACTTTTGGACAGCACTCTTATAGACTACAAAAGTACACATTTACTGAAAATGCTATTTCAGTGTATTAAAAATAAAAACAGGGCACCCCAAATCAGCTGAACTACATTAAATCCCAAAAGAACTTTTTAAAGCCAGTTCATACAAAAACTTTAGTACAAAGCAAAAAGAAAAGCTGGGCATGATGGTGCACTACTATAATTCAGCTGAGCTACCTACAGACAGCCTATCTCAAAAAAGAAAGAAAAGGAGGCAGCAAAAAGATATCTAATTCCTCATTATAAAAAATCTTTCCAGGCCAGGCATGGTGGCACATGCCTGTAATCCCAGCAGCTCAGGAGGCGGAGGCGGGAGGATCGCAAGTTCGAGACTACAGGCAGTCTGCGTAACTTAGTGAGACCCTGTCTCAAAAAGTTAAAAAAAAAAAAATGGGCTGGGGGCGCAGCTCAGTAGTCCAACACTTGCAAAGCATGCAGGCACGAAGTCTTGGGTTCAACCCCCATACCACAAATCTTTCTAAAATAAATTATTGCTTCACATTTAACTCAAATAGTAGAGAAAAAATAGCAGTTCAAAATTTCAAAATAGAATCAGAGAGAATAATTTCCTACTGAATTAACCTGAATAAAGAATGGTTCCTTTTACTCTTTAATACATTAGGAAAAAGATGGATACCAAACTAAAACCACTTAAAAATTATTAAATTATTAAATTACTTAATTAAAAACTTGGTATTCTATTTCGTTTATCCAAAAAGATGTCCAGAGACCTTTAAATTTAATGAATTGCATGTTACTTCTAGCAACTTGGACACTACCAAAACAATAGTTTAATATAGGAAGACATCTGCAACAGGTATATCACCTTAGCAAATACTTACCTTATTAAATAGGGAAAACACACTCCTTTGGAATGACCTTGTCCAAACTAGAAGTGCCATAATTTGTTTAATGAGATCATAGTTATTTTATAGGCAGAATTGTTTGTCCTCATTAACCTCAAGGCCTGATAACTTTCCTTCAGGTTTGTCTGCCAACACCCTGTATTAGAAGATCTCCAAGAAAATATCAACCTCAAATGGCCTGCCTAAGAGTAGAGTCCTTGATCTGGTACAAATTATTTCAACCACATATAAAAAAACTACATGACTACTGGAAACAAATTTATATCAGTAAAATTTACAAAGGACTGAAGTGCTTTGTTAACATGTCATACTGGATAACACACATCTTATGCTTTTTTGTATACAAAAACATTATTTTAGCCTTTGCATTAAAATCATTCTAAATGTATTATATAATACTTTTGTACTGACAGAATTAGCCTAAACAACAACTCTTAATCCTCAGGCCACATGAGGATGATTAATTAATATACTATAAATTACATGTTTTGAAGTCGGGCCCGACTCATAGTGACCCTATGTATAACACAACAAACACATACAACAAAACACTCTCCAACACTACATCAGTGCTCCTCTCATATTCATAGCGTTTTCATTGGCTGATTATTTCAGGATTGTTTTGGGAGTGGGCTGCCAGGTCTTTTTGTTTTTACGGTTCTGGGGATCAAACTCAGGGCCTCACAGACTGCAGAGCAGCACTCTTCCAAATGAGCTAAACCTCAGCCCATAAATTGCAGAGAGTCTAAGGAATATACTTTTTGGTTGCATAATAAAATATGAATCTGTACATTTTCAGAATTCCATGTCTTCTTTAATAATTCTATCTTTTCCTCTGTAACTTTCAATTCTAGTTTTATCTTGGTTCTCTGGTCTTGGTGGTTAGTCCTAACTCTATGATCAGTTACCTGCTTCATTCTCTCTAGCAATGATTTTACATATTAGATCACAGATTGTTCTTTAAGAATCACACAAAATTCACTTTCCAAAACAAAAATATCATACTCACAAAGTACTATATATAATCTTCTATCTCCCTGAAGCTTCCATATACCCAAATTAAAAACCTCTGCTTTCCAGTGTACTTCTTTTAATCGCCACCTATTTTTACAACCAGTAATTTCACAGAAGAGACCACACTGGATCTCTAATACCAATTATTACCATTCTCAGCAGCTCTAGTTTCTGACTGCTAATCATTTCCACACCAATGTTCTATATTCAAATCAAATTTAATTCAAAGGTTATCATCATCTTCTTCAAACCAATTTTTTTCCTTGACTTCTTGATTTGACACTGGCCTAAAATCCCTCGCTTGGCCCTCAGAACTGCTAACTATCATAAAACAGTAAATATTTTTTGCCATTCTTTCATTTCACTCCATTGCCCTAGTAACTGGTCTCTGCACTGCCATTTTCACTCTACAGTAATCCACTGTGCATGCTAGAACCAAAGTTCCCTAAAATATCACTTTCAATCATGAAATTCCTTAAATCAAAAATGTGTAAATGTCCTCTACTATTCAAAAGATATGTTTTAAATTCCAAAGTTTAAAATGTTCTTTTGTACTTCCCATTTGTTCATTAACCCACTGCAATCTTAGTCCTTATCCCTCAATAAAACTTCTAATCATTATAGTAACAACACCCAATAACAATATAAAAACTCAATGGAAAGCTCTTTCATTCAGCTTTTACCTTAACTGGATAGTCTATGGCATTTAACATATCTGGAAACTCTTAAAACTCTTCCCTTAGATTTTGAGGCATTACTCTTCTGTGGTTCTCTTATCTGTTTTGTGTGTCTCCTCAGAAAATTCTACTGATGCATACCAAGTTAGGCATGTGTGTATCAATCAGTAATCCCCTGGGTTTCATCACTATGTGTTCTCAATCTTTCTATTTTCCCCTTATTTATAGATTCATCCTACATGTACTATCTATATGTTGTTGTTCTTGTTCTTGTTAGGTGCTGCTGAGTTGGTGCCTAACTCATAGCGACCCTACATACAACAAATGAAACAGTGTTGGTAGTGCTTCTCTGCTATTCATACGGTTTTCAATGGCTGACTATCTTTTGGGAGTGGTTGCTGGGTCCTTCTCCCAAGCCTACAGCAGCTGTATTCCCAGGTGGTCTCCCATCCAAGTACTAACCAGGTCCGACCCTGCTTAGCTTCCAAAATCTGACAGGATCAGACGCCACAGTGGTATGGCTGCAGGCACTGTTTATACAGTCTATATGTATAGACCTTATCAAATAGTTTTTTATATGTCTGATACTGTCTTTATCAACAATAGATGAAGGTATAACCTATAAAATAGCATAAAAGGTGAAGGGAGAGACAGGGAGAAAATATAGGGAGAGACAAAAATAGAATAATGGGATTACACACACACACACACACACACACACACAGAGCAATCTCTCTCAAATCTGTTTCCAGGCCAGATTTTTCTATTAAGCTATAGAATCATATTTACAGCTTCCTATTGGTCAACTCTATCTCCTTGGCCTTATATTCACCTCATACGCATCATGTCAAAACTGAATTTCCCAAGCCAAATGTGGTGGCACACGCCTATAATCCTAGTACTTAGGAGGCTGAGGCAGGAGGATCTCAAGTTTGAGGCCAGAGGCAGCCTGCATAACTTAGGCCCTGACTCAAAATAAAAAATAAAGAAGATGCTGGGGGTGTAGTCCTGTTGATGTTATTTCTACTATTTCCAATTTTCCCTGTTCAAATTTTTGCAGATCTAAATTTGACCAGGAAAGTGATACTTCTGTCAATGTTTGGTCTATTACAAATTTTACCATGTCAGATTAGCTCTTTGTACATCTGGTTTATTAGCAGCCTGCATCATTGGCTGAGCTAATTGAGAGAAATTGACATAATGAAATAATGTTAATACTAATCCTAATAATAGCTATCATGTATTAAACACTCACTACGTGCCATTGTCAACCCCCTCCCAAAAATCAACCTGCCACTGAAAACCCTATGAACAGCAGAGAATCACTGACAATAGTGTTTCCCCTGTTCTACAGAGGGTCGCTATGAGTCGGATACTGACTCAACAACACCTACCAACAACTCGTGCCATTGTAGATAGCATCAGTTTACTTTAGAAAAAACAACCCTCTATTATAATTACCTCTGCTATACACAGGACAAACTGTAGCACAGAGACAATGAATAACTTATTCAAGGATACACAACCAATGAAAGTTAGAATTCACATCAAAATGACAATATGAAATGATGCTGCTGTGGACTACAAACTACCTCAAGCTAGCTACTACAGTTTCAACTTTATTCTCCACATAAAAAGTTTTATTATAAAACATGTTTTAATGTTTATAACAACGATGACATTGATGATAGCAGCTAAAATCTACTAAAATCACATGCCACACATTCTCATTTAATCTTCACTACAACTACTACTTTACAAATGAGGAAACTAATGAGGCTTAGCAAGGTCAAACAGTAATTGATTGCACTGTTAATTGGGAGCATGAATTACAAAACCCATATTCCGAATCTTTGTGCCATGTAAGTATTGAAGTAACATGCTTAATATTGTTGTTGTTGTTAGGTGCTATTGAGTCGGTATCCAACTCATAGCGACCTTGTATACAATAGGCAAAACACTATTGTCAGTGCTTTTCTGCTGTTCATAGGGTTTTCAATGGTTGATTGATTTTTGGGAGTGGGTTGCTGGGTCCGTCTCCCAAGCCTACAGCACCTGGTATTCCCTGGTGGTCTTCCATCCAAGTACTAACCAGGCCTGATCCTGCTTAGCTTCCGAGATCTGACGGGATCAGATGTCACAGGGCTATGACTGCAGGCATGCTTAATATACTGTTTAAATATATACCATCTTACATATTGCAATATAGTAAAAAAAATAAATAAAAATAAAAATCTAGGCCCAAAATACTGACACATGCCTGTAATCCCAGCACCTGGGAGGCAGAGGCAGAAAGACTGAAAGTTGGAGGCCAACCTGAGCTACATGAGTTCCAGTTCAGCCTGACCTATATAACAAGACTATGGCACCAAAAAACCAAAATAACATAAAACCTAATTTCTTAAAAGGCAAACTAAGCATCTAGGTCTCACATATTATTCTTGTAATAAGAAGTTCCTAGAGTACACTGCATATTCCAATTAGTAACTAGGACATATATACAATTTGATTTTTACCAAATGACAACTGCTACAATTTTGATGGCTGACAGCAAGGGGTTTTTTATTTAAGTACATAAATAATGAATGACTTCCCAACACTTAGGAAGTATGATAAAAAAATATGGTACATGTTGAAAAAATTTTAAACTTATTACAGTAAAAGACACATTTCCATTAATCCCCTTCAAAATACCACCCCTACTCCCCACCTCCAGGCTTCAAACACACTTATCCCATCATTCTTGCCACTTTCTGAAGCAGTTTTGGAAGTCTTCTTTCACGAGTATCTTTAGTTTCATCTGCCATCATGACAACACTCCATCCATGTCACACATTGCTGCTGGTATGCCAACTTCTGTCAAATAAAAACATTATGGTGTGTCCTTATCTGCCTTATTCAACAGTTCTGGGCCCCACTGTGTCTTATGGCTCTTCTCAAAAGTCAAAATGACCATGAAAGGTAAACATTTGAATCAATTCAGAATGCTGAGGCAGCCAGAAAAGGGCAACTAAAGACATTCATGGAAGGACTTCCAGAACTGCATCAGAAGGTGGCAAGAACAATAGGGTAAGTGTGTTTGAAGTCAGGGGTAGTATTTCAAAGAAGATTAATGGGGATGTGTCTTTTGCTATAATAATTTTTTTAAAAATTTAAACATTTGCCATATTTTTTGATCACACCATGTACCTCAAGTTCTATCATTGCATTTCTTCATATTTCTATAATCCCAGAAATCCTATTCCAACAAAACTGACCAAAAAAAATTGCGATGAGTCTCTTTCCCAATCTTATGTGTTCTCCTGGTATTGCAAAAATTGCAAAGGTAAAGATAAATTAGAACGTGCTCAGTTATCTTTTTTGCTTGTGTCTTGAGTTTTAAGAGCTCTCAGGAGTAGTATGAAGGAAATGAAACATTCAATGAATGAATATAAGTAACAATAGAAAATAAATATCTGTATTTGAGGAAATTTCTTATACAGGTTGGGTATCCCTTATCTAAAATTCTTGACACTGGGAATGTTTTAGATTTTTGAGTCTTTTAGATTTTAGAAATTTTGCATAGACTTTCACCAGCTGAGCATCCTTAATCCAAAAATCCAAAACTTTTGGGCTGTCATGACAGCACTCAAAAAGTTCCAGATTTCTGAACATTTCAGATATCACATTATTGGATTAGGGATGCTCAGTCTGTATTAGCAAGTAAAAAAAAATCTAAATTTGAAAAAGACTGTCTACACAAATATATCAAATATTATCTAAATTTAATTATACATTATGCTCCTACCTAACTTGAAGACATTACATTTATATATTCTTTATAGGAACTCACATATTTCAGGAAACACTGTATTCTTCTCTGCTGTAATATTAATCACAACTCAAATAACCATGCAATTAATTTTTAAAATGTGTTATCTCTCTATATACTACACAGGCAACGCCAGGCACAGTTTGATTAACCTCTGTGTTAGCAAAACCAAACACTACTTTTCATTGTAAGTGAGCAAACAGCATTTGCTGAATGAATTAGCTAGTCAACTTTTGGCTTAACAACAATGAAAGCCTAATATTAGATAATTTGTATTAAACATGGGGTGTGGGAGTTGAAAGCTGCAAAAACAACCTACTTCTTTCTATTCAAATGTCTATGCAACAGTCTTGAGCCACCTCTCCAAAAAAATGGCACAAACTTTTTACTTGTTCCAAACTCAAAATTTGTAACAGTGTGGGAAGACAATGCATGTATACTGCCAAATCCATAAGCATCTGAAAAAAAAAATCATTACCTCAGTTATTTTGTCTCAGTAATGGAAACTGATTAATACACCAATCTTATTCCTAAGTAGAGGACCATAAAGAACTCTGTCTGTTCTACTCTAGCACTTGTATAGAGCTAATTTATCCAAATATCATGTCCCCAAATCTCATAAAATTGTAGCTGTAGGTTGTTAGGTGCTGTTGTGTCGACTCATAGTAACCCTACATACAACAGATGAAATACTCCCCAACACTGTGCCATGCCTACCACTATTGTCAGTGCCTCTCTGCTATTCATAAGGTTTTCAATGGCTAGTTGTTTTTGGGTGGGGGAAGTGGGTTGCCAGGTCCTTTTCCCAAGCTTACAGCACCCAGTATTCCCAGGCAGTCTTCCAGACAAGTACTAACTCCTGATATTGCACGTTCTTGTCGCCTTTATTTCTTATTCCTATTGCTTTGGTGTTATAGTTCTACAAGCCATTAGTCTGGCAACCTATTGCAACTCATTTCTCTCGCTCCACACCTCTGAGCTACCTTGCTTCACTTCATATTATGTTCTTTCTTTAGTCTGAAGGCAACCACAAATTCTGATTAAGATATGCCCATGCCCAGTCCTGAAGCAATCTCCTAGTACTCGTTTGCTCTTCCTATAAGCCAGATTACTTGCTTCTGGTCCTGTCCTGATCATCACCAGTGGGTTCCAGAATTAGAGTTTTATGTATTCCCCTCCCTAAGTATATTTTCTACCAAAACCACTCCAATTATATCTGTCATGTTTCTTTGTGCTTTTCCCCTTCATTTCTTTAGCTTACTGGTTTCTTTGAGGTTATCACTATTTTGTCCAGGCTGGCTTTGAACCCTCCATCCTCCCATCTCAGCCTCCCGAGTGCTGGTATCATAGGCATGTGCCACCATGCCAAGCCATTTCTTTAGTTTAAAAAAATATATTGAGGCAAAATTCATATGACCATTTTGAAGCGAACAATTCAGTGGCATTTAGTACATTCAGAATGCTCTGCAACTCTGCCTAGATCCAAATAATTCCCATCATTCCAAAGTAAAACCCCTTACCTGTTAAGCAAATCCCCTTCCACCCCCATCTTCTAGCAACCACCAACCTGTATTCTGGTTCTGTATGGATTTATCTATCCTGGATATATCCTATAAATGGAATCATACAACAGGCAAACTTTTGTGTCTGGCTTCTTTCACTTAAGGTTTGGAAGTTCATCCATGTCATAACATGTGCTAGTACTTCATTCCTTTTCATGGCTAACGTCCTACTGTATGTATACATGCCAACTTATCCATTTATCCATTGATGAACTTTTGAGTTATGTCCATTTTTCATAAATAATGATGCAACAAATGTGTGAACACATATTTGCTTACCAGTATTCTATTCTTTTGAGTATACATGTGTAAATTTAACTTCAAGGTATTGTAGTAATCCTAGGGCTAGGATTTAGCTCAGTTCATAGAGGGCTGCTCTACACTCTCCGAGGACCAGGGTTCAGTCCCCAGCACCACAAAAATGGGAGAAGGACGTGGCAATCCACTCCCAAAGTAATCCCGAAACAAATAGACATTGAAAACCCTCTGAGGGTCGCTATGAGTCGGACCCAACTTGATGGCATCTAACAACACAATGGTAATTCTATTTAACTCTTTGAAGAACTACCAAACTGTTTTTTTTGTTTGTTTGTTTGTTTGTGGTACTTAGGGGTTGAATCCAGGGCCTTATGCACGCTTTGTAAGCCTCTACCACTGGGCTGAACTCATAGCACAATTTTTATTTTTTATCTTGAGGGTCTCACTAAATTATGCAGGCTGCCACTAGTCTCAAATCTTCAATCCTCCTACCTCTACCTCCTGAGTCGCTGGGATTACAGGCATGAGCCACTAAACAAGGCTTTTACCAAACTGTTTTCCATAGAACCTGACCATTTTATATTCCCACCAAGAATGTGAGGTTTCTAATTCCTCCACCTGCTTGATAACACTATTTTGGGAGTTTTCTTTGTTTTTAAATTGTAGGCATCCCATTGTATATGAAATGGTACCTCATAACAATTTTGATTTCCATTTCTGTAATGACTAATGATATTGAGTCTCATTCCATATGCATATTGGCTGTGTGTCTTTGAAGAAAAGTCTATTAAGTCCTTTGCCCATTCTATAACTGGGTTGTTTTTGTTGAGTTTGAGAGTTCTTTCTATATTTTGTATGTTAAATCCTTATCAGATATATGATTCACAAATATTTTCTACTACTGTGTAGGCTGTCTTTTCATTTTCTACATCATGTCTAATGCACAAAATTTTTTAATTTTCACGAAGTCCAATTTCTTTATTTTCTTTTGCTGCTTGTGATTTTTGCATCTAAGAACCTATGTCTAAACCTACTGTCAAATCCAAGGTCATAAAAATTTATTCCTATACGTTATTCTAAAGGTGCCATCGTTTCAAAACCTTACAATGCTTATTTTAAAACCATAAAATTGGACTCTCTGGTACACCAGTGGGACACCCTTGGCTTGGACACTTGCTGCTCTTGTGTATACAGACTGGGTGGCCTCTGGATCACGTGAGAACCTGCCTGGCCCATGGGCCACAAGCCTGTGGTTCATACAATGTTGGTTGGTTCATACACTGTTGGTAGGAATGTAAATTAGTTCAACAATTGTGGAAATCATTATGGAGGTTCTTTAAAAATTTAAAATAGGGCCGGGCGAGGTGGCACATGCCTGTAATCCCAGCGGCTTGGGAGGCGGAGGCAGGAGGATCCCAAGTTCGAGACCAGAGGCAGTTTGCATAACTTAGCGAGACCCTGTCTCAAAAAAAAAAAAAAAGGGCTGAGGGCGCAGCTCAGTGGCCCAGCACTTGCAGAGCACGCAGGTGCAAGGCCCTGGGTTCAACCCCCAGTACCACCAAAAAAAAAAAAAAATTTAAAATAGAACTACCATATAGTCCAGCTATACCACTACTGTGTATACTGTGTATGTACCCAAAAAAACTAAACTCAGCTTTCTATAGAGACACCTGCATACCCATGTTTATCACAGAACTATTCACAATAGCCAAGTTATGGAATCAGCCTTGGAACCTACCAGAGGGTGAATGGATAAAGGAAATGTGATACACACATACACATACAATGGAGTATTATTCAGCCACAAAAACAAAATTAGGTCATCTGCAGGAAAATGGATGGAAATGGAAACTTATCATTTTAAGCCAAATAAGCCAGACTTTCACAAATATCACATTTTCTCTCATATGCAGAATCTAGACCAAAAAGAAGACATGAAAGTAGAAGGGGGATTGTTTGGGAAGAGGAATGGGAGTGCGGAGGTGAGGGGTAGAGAAGGTAAATAAGATGGTTATGAGGGGAGTGAATGTGATCAAAGAATATTATATGCTGGGTGTGAAGGTGCACACCTGTAATCATAGAGACTAGAGTGGCTGAGGCAGGACTGGGAGTTAAAGCACAGAACTTGAAGCAACTTGCTAACTTAGACCCTATCTTAAACCTCGAGATTAAAAATAAATAATGGGCTGGAGGTGCAGCTCAGTGGTAAAGTGCTTGCAAATCACATGTGAGGCACTGGGGTCAACCCCTAGTACAGCAAACAAAAAACACATCCCAGCAACTTGGGAGGCAGAGGCAGGGGCATCACAAGTTTGAGACCAGAGGCAGTCTATGTAATTTAGTAAGACCCTGTCTCAAAAAAGTAAAAAAAAAAAAAAAAAAAAAGGGGGGGTGGGGGGGGGCTAGGGGTGCAGCTCAGTGGTCCAGCACTTGCAAAGCATGCAAGCACAAAGCCCTGCGTTCAACCCTCAGTACCGTGAAAAAAAAAAAAAATCTCTATTTAGGCTACTGATCTATTGTGAGTTTCTATATATGGTGTGTGGTCAGGATCCAATTTAGTTCTTTATGACGTATTAATTATACTAAGGGAGTTTCATTATGACATTTCCATATATGCATATAATGTACTTTCAGCACATTCACCTCCTTCTATCACCTTTTATTATCTGCCCTCCCCTCCCCCTTTCCCATTCCATTTCTACATCCCTAGTATTTCCCCTTTCAGTTTTAAGTTCCCCCACCCACCCCTGAGCTTCCACATTTAAGTGAAACTGTGATATTTGTCTGAGTCTGGCTTATCCCACTTCACAAGATGACTTCCAATTTCATCTATTTTCCTGCAAATTACATAATTTCATTCTTCTTTATGGCTGAGGAAAACTCTATTGTGTATATATCTCACATTTTCTTTATCCACTAATTTGCTGATGGGCACCTAGGTTGGTTCCATAATTTGGCTATTCTAAATACTGCTGCAACAAACATGGGTATGCAAGTATCTCAGCAGTAAGTTGACATTAATTCTTTTGGGGTATATACCAAGAAGTGGTATGGCTGGATTATACAGAAATTCCATTTTTAGTCTTTTGAGCAGTCTCCATACTGATTTCTGTAGTGGTTGGACTAATTTATACTCCCAGCAGCAGTGAATAAGAGTTCTGGCACCCCATATCCTCGCCAGCATTGCTTTCTTGATGATAGCCATCCTGCCTGGGGTGAGATGAAATCTCAGTGTGATTTCAATTTGCATTTCCCTGGTGGCTACGGATGCTGAAATTTTTTTTTTCATGTATTTATTGGCCATTTGTACTTCTTCATTTGAAAACTGTTCATTTCCATTGCCCATTTATTGAAGTGTTTATTTGTTCTTTTGTTCTTTAAACTTTTTACTTATTTATTTTAAATATTAATCTCCTCTTTAATGAGTATTTGGCAAAGATTTTCTCCCACACTTTAGGCTGTTTCTTCACTCTTACTTTGGTTTCCCTTCATATCACATAAATCTTTTGCCCTATAATTTCATTCTTTTGCATTAGAGTATCCAGTTTTCTCAGCACTATTTGTTGAGGATACTAGTCCCCCAGTAAATGTTCTTGGCTTCCTTGTGAAAACTCATTTGGCCATAGATGTATGAGTTTATTTCTGGTCTCTCTATTCCATTGATCTACCTATCTTTTGATCCTTATGACAGCACCAAACCATTTTGGTTACTCTAGCTTTGTACTAAATTTTGAAATCAGGAAGTATGAGTCCTGCAACTTTATTCTTCAAGATTGCTTTGGCTCTTCAGAGCTGCTTGCAGTTCCATGTGAATCTGAAGATCAGTCTTTTCAATTCTGCAAAAGACTGTGGGAATTTTGACAAGGTTGATAGAATTGTATCTATAGACTGTGTTGGGGAGTACTGACATCTCAATAATACTAAGTCCTCCAATCTAAAAACACGGGATAGATTTTCATTTATTTGTCTTCTACATCTACAGCCATACCACCCTGGCATCCGATCTCATCATCTTGGAAACTAAGCAGCGTCAAGCCTGATTAGTACTCAGATGGGAGACCACCTGGGAATACTGGGTGCTATAGGTTTGGAAGAAGGACCCAGCGGCCCGCTCCTGAAATAATCAGCCACTGAAACCCCTACGAGGATCGCTATGAGTTGGACCTGACTTGAAAGAGCCTAAAAACAACAAGAACAATCTTGAGACAGTGTCTTGCTAAGTCACACAGACTGCCTCTGGCCTTGAATTTGTGATCCTTCTGCCTCCTCCTCCTGAGTCACTGGGATTACAGGCATGCACCACTGCACCCAGCCCAAACTTATTCCTTGATCAACCCTTTTACAGTAGATGTATTACTGTGTATTATGCTTTCCCCCAGATTTTCAAATGTTTTTTTTTCTGCATATCATTCAGTCTCTGGTCAAATGCTATTTCCTTAAGGAAGCTCTCCGAAGTTATCCGACCTACAAAAGCACCCATACATACCACCTCACTCTTGCTTTATTTTTCTTCATAGCCTTTACCACTATCTGAAATTATATTTGTTAAATGTGAACCAGAAAACTTCACATAATAGCCGACTTCATTTTTATTTACTATTATACCATCTGCACTTAAGATAATACTATGCACATTATTTTTCAAATGAATGAATGAATATATCCATTCTATAATAAGAGAATTAAAGCATCAGGTGCTGTGGTACATGCCTATAATCCCAGCAATTTGGGAGGCTGAGGCAGGAGGATTGTAGGTTTGAGGCCAGAGGTAGCCTGTGTAATTTACTGAAACCATGTCTCAAAATAAAAAATTAGAAAGGGTCTAGGGTGCAGGTCAGCGGTAGAGCACTTGCCTAGCATGTGAGGCCCTGGATTCAACCCCTCAGTACTGGGAGGAAAAAAAAGAAGGAGAAGGAAAAGGAGGAAGATGAGGAGGAGGAGGAAGCCAGGAGGAGGGAAAGGAGGAGGAGGAGGGGAGAAAGAGGAAGAGGAAGAGAATCAGAGCATAATCATATAAGACTGAGCTGAATACAAAATGTTTACACAAACTAAACTTGGTATCTTGACACTACATAACAGAATAAAGCACTGTTGTTTTCTTTCTCACGACTGCCTAATTGACTTCTACTTATAGTTACCAAAAAAGGAAAACAAGAAGGGCTATAATAAACCTGGGCCAAAAAATAACTCATTAAATGTACATTTGACATGGTCTTTCCATTGAAAGAATTTTAAAATTTAATAATGACTTGAACCACAATGAGACACTACTTTACACCTATTAGGATGGCTCTTTCAGAAAACAAAGACAAAACAAAACAAAACTCAGAAAAACACCAAATGTTGAGAAGGACATCGGGAAACTGGAACCCTTGTGACATTGGTACAGCCACTATGAAAAACAATTTGGTGCTTCTTTAAAAAATTAAACATGGAGCTTGGTGCTGTGGTGCACACCTATAATCCAAGTGACTTAGGAGGATGAGACAGGAAGATTCTAAGTTGGAACCCAGAGGCAGTCTGTGTGATTTAGCAAAACCCTATTTCAAAATTTAACAATAAAAAAAAAAAATGGACTTGGGATGTATCAAAGTGGTAGAACACTTGCCAAGCATGAATGAAACCCTGGGTTCATTTTCTACTCCTGGGGAAAAAAACCAAACCAAACCAAACCAAAAACATGCAATTATGCATGCCTCAGCAATTCTACTTCTAGGCATGTATGCAAAAGAATTAAATGCAGACACACAAGAGGCAGAAAGAGGAGGACTGAGCCTTTGAGGTCAGAGGCAGCCTGTACAGCCTAGTGAGAGCCTAACTCACAACAAAAAATACAAAGGGCCTGGGGCTCAGTTCAGTGATATAGCACTTGCCTAGAATGCAAGAAGCCATGCAAAAAGGCAGACACTCAGATATTTATATATCAATGTTTAGCATTAATTACAATAGCCAAAAAGTGTAAATAACCCAATGACCAGTAACAAATGAACAAAATGATATACACATAGAATGGAATGTTATTCAGACATTAAAAACTAAAGAAATTCTGACACATGCTACAACATGATGTATTCGGAAAACATTATGCTGACTGAAATAAGCCCGCGTAAAAGAACAAATACTGTGTAATTTCACTTATATGGATTACCCCAAATAGATATATCCATAGAGAAAGAAAGCAGAAGAGCATGTATCAGGGAATGGGGGAAGATGGAAAGGGAGGTATTATTTCATGTGTACAGAGATTTTTTGCCACCATGAAAAAGCTCTGTAAATAGTGGTGATGGTTACCAACACTAAATTTACTTAATGACACTGAATTATAAATTTAAATGGTAAATTTTATGTTGTGTATATTTTACCACAAAAAATCATTGAAAGGAAGGAAGAAAGGGAGGGAGGGAGGGAGGGAGAAAAGGAGAGACGGAGGGAAAATGGATATGTTAAGTGAAAGAAGCTGGACACAAAAGTCTCATATTTTGCAATTCCATTTATATGAGATTCTAGAAAAGGCAAAAGTATGACAGAAAGCAGAAAGGTTGCTAGAATTTTGGGTGGATGGTTTGTAAAGGGACACAAAAGAAATTCTGAGTGATGGAAATATTCTTTATTTCGATTGTAGTGGTGGTTATACAACCTTATACATTTCATGCACGTCAAACTACATGCTTAATTTTCACAAATTTTACTACATGTAATTTACTTTAATAAAGTTCATTTCAAAAATGAGAGAGACGTGACATGAGCTAGCCATTTTACCTAGTCATTTTTTAAATCAAACTGTGTCCTAGAGAATCCCAGAACACAATTAACAAAACAGGACTAAAATCTAGTTCCAGATATGAAACCCAAAGCTCTCTACATCATATAAATCCAAAGTTCTTTACATCATAAAAATTTGGCAGTCCTGAGTAGTGGTAGTAGATGATTATATTGGTAATTCAATATCTCCTGCTTCAAATACAAATTTGAAACTCTTATTCTTGGAGTTTAAAAATTCATAAAGTTATATTGGAATGAAAGCTGTAACCCAAATATAGCATTTAGCAACAAGTATTCACTTTCTACCACTAGTACACTTACTACTCTGTAAAGCAATACCTCCATTTGTAGAAATCCAAATAGACAAGACATTGTATTTGTGGATCTTAAAGACATTCTGCCTTTAGAAGCTATATCAAAAAAAAAAAAAAAAAAGGCGAATCACTTTACCACAAGGTGCTTCTCAAATATTTGAAAATGACTACAGTATATATTGTTCTATAGTCATCTTTATGGCAAACCAAAAACCAACCCAGAACTCCCACTCTGTGTCCTATATTGGCCTCAACAAGGTCTGTAAATGTTCATATGAGTTTTTGTATTCAAACTCAATACAACATTACAAATTTTCTACAAGCTACTTAGAATGCTTAAGATCACTACACTCCTATGAAGACTGCACTCAGGATTAGGAGGACATAGTTACATTACTGGCTATTTTCTGATTTCCTGTCAATTAAAATCTCTAGGTCTTTGTTATATTTGGTATTGATAAGATATACCTTTGATTTTTAAACCAAAGGGTATGGCTATCGATTTCTGTGATATGATCTTTTATCTTTGTGTTCCAAACAGACTTTAAATATATTTGGAATCTTGATTTATCATCCAACATATTGGCTTTACTTCTGAAATATTTCATATATAAAGTTCTTAAACATACCTTGTATGCAAATATTTAAATATGAAGTAGAACATGCACAGGATTAAGAGACAAAGACCTTTCACACTTATTCACATAAATAGTCTACTGATGCAGTTAATAACCTATAAAACCACCTGTATTTACTACTTCTTTGTAATTCGCTACCTTGATTAGAAGCATACATGAATAGCCTCTCAAGTAACTTGTAAAACTGCACTTATGGCACAGTTTTTTAATTACAGAAATGATGTTAGTTTGCTATGACATACCTATGATGCTAGCTTTTAGCGAGTCATTTATCTTTTTAATTGCTTATAAGATTGATATTCTACTACTTTTTAATGAAGCATCAGCAAGGTCACTGGATACCCTTTCCAGACATTAGTTATTATTTTCTGCTTAGAAATATATTTGTGTACCTTAAACCCTGTAGTATCTCTTATTTTCTAAAAATCACTTAAAGATATTTCTATAATCATTCTGCAAGTCACTTAAACATCTTCAATATGTAAGTTGAACATGGAAATTTAACCAAGGCTGTGTTATTATCTTTCAATTATTCACTGTTTTGTGTGTCCAATTTACAGTTAATTTCAGTTTAAGAGGTCATCCTCTTAGTGAGAAAAAAAAATGGAAACTTAATCAAAAAGATCTGTTTTCTCCTTGTTACATTTTAGCTCCACATTCTGGGCCTATTTGCCCTTCAAAAAAGAGCACAAAGATTCTTTTTTTATTATTATACACTTAGCAATTTACAAATGTTTCAGTATATACTTCCTGGTCATTTTTGCTTGCCCAGTTAACTTTTTCATTATACACCAACATTCTATCTTTTTGATACACATTTACCTATAGGCTTCAATCATTTAAAACAATGCCAAAAAATCTCTTAATTTATGATTCCAATGTATGGAAACTGTAGCTTATGCTAAATGCAAACATAATACCTATCTTTCACTCTAAAGAAATCACATTACAGTGATAATTCATTTTAAGTTTGAGTTTCAACAATTCTTCTTTTTTCTGTTTTATGCTTTGATATTACTCATAGTTCATATGAAGCCCAAAAAAATTGAGTTCTATTCTTTTTAGTATTATTTTACCACTCTCATTGGTTTTTCTTAGCCACCTTCAATAACATAATAAAAAAGTACATGTTTACAGCTCTTCAAATTACCCATTTTAAAAATTTTAGTTTTCTAACTTTTGCACCCAGATGATGTTTCTTAATTTTTCTGAATAAAAGTAATATCCAAATTTGCAGTCATTCTCTGTTTGCCTGCCAGATCTGTTTTTGAACTCTAATACAACTTTCACTACCTACATCTATTACAGTCTGGTTCCTATTTAAGAATAGGAAAGAGAAATAGAAATAGTATCTTTCCAAAGATAGACAATTGGCATTTAATTTTAACCTTTATAATCCTGATTAAGAGCAATAGTGATGGAAAATTATGTCTAAGTAAAAAAAATATACCTGAGTCTAGCTATACAATCAGCAGCTGTTTAGAATCCTAGATCAGTTAATATTTTATAGGATTTTTTTTTCATCTTGACAACTTCTCTTTTACTGAAAAAAATGTAGGCATACGCCATAACCCATAATTCAATAATCTGATGTAGGAAGTCTAAACTACAGAATTTCATAAGATATAAATTGTCACATTATCAAAACTTTAAGTGAGATGATTACATATATTCTGAATGCTGGGTGATGTTTCATCTATACAATGAACAAAAACTAGGTGAAGCCAGGATTACCTACTGTGAAATAGATTTCTAAAACCTAAAAAGAAAGCCTGACACACATTGCCTGTTTTCTATGTCTTAGAACATAGCATAAGGAAACTATTTCAAATAAAACTGTGTACACAAAAAACAAACAATGACAAAAAAAGGAGTCTTTAGGCCACGATAAGACCCCTAAGTATTACAGAACATAGAATGGAATAATTTAAGAGTTCAATTAAAGTAGAAAACAAAATTATTTAGAACAAAAGCACAGAAGTTGTGCTTTTAAAAATTTTGTTTTAAGGGGAAAGGGATGAGAAAGGTGAGAAAAGTCACTACCAGACTCCTTACCCATTGTTGTTGGTGCTGGAGCTTCCTGATGGTATTTTCAGCTTGCTCCAGCTTAGCACTGGCCTCATCACTCTGCTGTTTGATGGTGGCCAACTCCCGTTTTATGAGGTAGTTTTCCTCAGCCTCCTGGGCTCTTGTCACTTGTCCCTTAGGACATAATTTTTTTGTGTGTGTAAAGCAATTTAGGACAGATTCAAGAAATACTGTCTTTGTGAGGTTTATTTATTTTGACATTTAAAAAAAAAATCACCTCAGAGACTACAATAGCCTAGGTAATTATTAGCTAGTAGCTTGTTATTACTCCAGCAAATTTTGGGAAACTAAATGAAAAATTCATCTGATAATATTAAGAACAATTCTTCTTTTAGCCAAGAAAAATTCAATTCATGCAATATTACAGAGATGTACATGCAGGACTAAAATTATCAATGAACAGTGGTTAATTTTATAGAATCTTCCAACTGCCATTTTGAAACAAATTCTTTTAAAAAATAAAGTTAGCTTTAAAACGTGCAAAAGGTGCCTACTTGAATGAAGCAAGATAACACTGTTATCAAAATTAACTTTACACCCACATACCAGCCAAAAAATTATTTCTAGGAAAATGCATGTAAAATTGCATGCATTAAAATATGAATTTCTAAGTTTAGGACTTTACTTAAAAGTTAGAGAAAATGCTTTTTTTAAAAAAGCCAAAAAACAAAAAACTATACCTGTATCAATCTATCTGCCAAGGAAGCACTTTCCTACAAAAGGAAAAATTCAGATAGAAATATAAGAGAAAAGAAATAAAAGTGATAAAATTAGGAATAGGAAGAAACAAACACATACAAATTGTACCTAGTTTTCATTGCTAATTAAAATGGACATTTAAATCTTAACACTATTTTTACTGAATGTATTTTTATTCTTAAATCATAAGAAACATATTGAAACAAGGACTAAGTACAGGAAGCCATGTGTTTCTAGAAGAGACCAAAGAAATTCCAAGTGACTCTTCATTACTTGGGGCAAGCAAATATCCCCTTGAAAGCATACCTTTACAATTTTTAGACCTAATCATATCTTCAAACCACTTATAAGGATAAGGAATCTGAGTGAACAACTCCCCTTGTAATATGTGGCAGCAATTGGTGCAACAGCAATATCCAAAGAAACAAAGGAAAATATGACAAATGAAATTAATGAAATTAACTTAATTGATGAAATTAACTTAATAAACCCCAGCAATAACTAAACTTTTTGGTTAGAGTATTCAATTGATACTAAAGTATTTAGAGAAGTCTAAGTGCTAAGTGACAAACCCAGGCCTCCTACGCCAGTTAAGAAAAAGGTAATTAACTTTCTAGAAAGGCAAAATCCAAACTTAACACTTTCCTACAGCTTATCATTCTGAAAGTTCAATGAAATAAGAATGTTTTCTCTGTGAAAATGTCTCACAACAAAGATTTAAGAAAATCACCTAAGAAATTGTATATTTTACTGTAAATGGGTTACTTAGGGGAGAATATTCAATTAAAACCACTTAAAAACAATTAAGCTTGCCAGGCACCATGACACACAACTGTAATCCCAGGGACTTGGGAGGCTGAGGCAGGGAGATCTCAAGTTTGAGACCAGGGACAGACTGCACAACATTGCAAGACTGTATCTCAAATATAAAAAATAAAAAAGGGTCTGGGGGTGCAATTCAATGGTAGATCATTTGTCTAGCATGCTTAAGGCTTTAGGTTCAACCTCTAGTAATAAAGAACAAAACAACAACAAATTAAGCTAAACATTTGTGAGGAATCACCACAAATAGTAGAAATATCCTCAAAGCAACTCTAATACAATGAGCAACATACTAAGAAACTACTGGTATAATTAACAATATAAAATATCTACAATTATATAAAACAAAGACAGACCTATAATAAACAACTTGTCTTTGTGCAACTACTATTTAATACAAAGTCATTAATGTTTTTAAAACAAGACAAACTGTAAAGTATCCTCTTTTCTAATTATTTCTTTCTTCGATATTTATGTATAAATTTTCAGGAAAGATTTTAAAGATACTTAGCAATATCATGAGGGGAACATTTAAATCAACTTATTCTCAAACTTTAGTGAAAAAAAAAGTTTTGAATTCATGTTTTTCTCTTAATTAAGCAATTTTTTTCTATCTCTAATTTTTGCTTGTTTTTGTTTTTATATTTCACTTTGAGTCAGGGTCAAAGCCCAGGTTGGCCTCAAAATCACTATGTAGCCCAGGCTGGTCTTGAACTTGTGATCCTTCTGCCTTAGCTGGGATTACAGACATGCACCACCACACCCAGCTAGCAAAATTCCTAAACTATGCTTTTACTACTCAAATTCATTCTTATAGCATCAGAAGCATAACTACAAAAGACATTATATCAAAAGCAAAACAGAGAAAAGAATGCAAATTTTTCATTTTCCAGGTATTTTACATGAAATGAAAAGAAAAAGAAACAAGCAGTTATCAAAATAATTCTAACCGAAAGGTTATACACAACTCGCTAGTGTTAAAAATCAATACAAGAATGAATCTGTAAATAAGTTCAAAGTAACAAATTCCTTAAAGTAATCCTAAAATTTAAAGAACCGGTGCCATATTCAACATGTGGCTATAAAGACAAGGCAACATTTGAAACTACCCTTTAAAAGATGGTGTCAGAATGGATTCCTAACCAGATTCTGAAAGAACATAATTTTTAGAAGTTACACATAAAGAAAACAAATGACATCATATGGTACTCTAATAATCTCTGTTAAAATTTTAATATGAAAGTTTATACACTAGTACCAACTTTTATTAATAACTAGTTATTTGGTTAAACCCCGTAAGCTAAGTAAGCTAAAAAATCAATACTACAACTTGGGAGACATATGTCCCAGAGTTTTTAAAGACTTTAAATACATTGAAAAAAATAATAAGCATTCAACAGAAACTTGATGCAGTAATTTACTTACTTTTTCTAAAGTTTCAATGCGCTGTTTTAAAAGTCTATTTTCTGTTCGTAACCTCTGCCAAAATAAATAAATAAAGTTTTGCTTGAGAGCATTTTATGAAAATAAAAGATTTCTAAATCACAGTCCTAAAAATGTGCCACATTTATAAATAAGACTCTAAGGAATTGTCACATTATCATGTCAAACTGTTAAAAGTGAGAGTAAGAAATACATGGCAAAGGAAGTGATCACATTTATCATTCCAGCTGTGATTGAATTTTAAATATAACCTGTAGTACATTAATAATCCTTCTTTTCTATACTTCTAATGGCTTCTTGGGAGGAGGACCTGGCAACCCACTCCCAAAATCAATCCGCTATTGGAAAACCCTATGAATAGCAGAGAAGCACTAACAACAGTGTTTCGCCTATTGTACATCGGGTCACTATGAGTTGGATGCTGACACAGCAGCACCTAACAACAAGTACGATGGCTTCTTAAATGTTTTAACAACCCCATTACAGAAGATCCTAATTTGCCTATCTCTGATAGAGCCTATCTACATAATTAATAATCAAGTATCAGCTGAATGAATAAATTTCAAATACTCATGTTCACAGAATATCAAATTAAGAGTTAGTTTAGAATAGACCAGTTTCCAATTATATTATAGATACCAGTTGAAATTACTAGCATTTTTCATAGACTAAAAAGTAAAACTAAATTTTTTAAAAATTTTATCTAATTGCTCAATACCTGACTCCCCAAAACTTTTCAAATGATAAATCCAAATCAATCTACATTTAAAAAATTCATTTTTGCATATTCCAAAGATATAATTTCTTATTAATCCCCTAAATTATCCATTTTCAAATCCCCTATGTGCTGTGCCTTCATTTTGCTATCCCTCAACCTTCAAACTTCTCTTACCTTTTCATATCAATTTGTTGCAGAATTCAACCCAGCCTTCTTCCAACCCTATCTTCCTCTAAATTTCTGCTTAAAATATCTTCCTCAGAAAATTCTTCCATCAATTCAATCTGTTACTTTGCCAGTAAAGACTTAAATATAGTTTATATAAAACATAAAAGCTCAGCTTGGGAAAATAAAAGACAATGAATTTTCACATCTTATTAAGTAATCGCAAAAAATGGGAGAAGGGCATAGCAATCCACTCCCAAAGCAATCCCAAAACAATTAGCCACTGAAAATGCTACAATCGTGGGTCACTATGAATCGCACAAGACTCAAAAGCACCTAACAATAACAACAAACAAGTGGTCACAATAGTAATAAATCTTAGTTAATGCAAGACACTTCGCAAGTTTGGTTTTCTTGTTCTATTCACTAAAAAGTACTTGTTGTTGTTAGGTGCCATCGAGTCGGTATCCGACTCATAGCAACCCTCACAGGGTTTTCAATGGCTGACTGTTTTGGGATTGCCTTGGGAGTGGATTGCCAGGCCCTTATCCCATTTTTGCGGTGCTGGGAATTGAACTCGGGACCTCAGCGATTGCAGTGCAGTGCTCTATCAACTGAGCCAAATCCCAGCCCCAAAAAGTACTTAGATGATCTGAAATGGGCATTATGTGTGATCTCAGAATATAAAATAACTGCCAGAGGAGCAGAAACTGTTCCTGATTTCTTGCTGCCTGCTCCTTTTATGTGCAGAATTATTAGTAGTCTATACAAATCTGCAATTACTAAACAGTGTTAAAATCTGGAAAGCCACAAGGGAGAAAAAAACAGGGGTCTCAAAATTTTTCTCAATCATATTTCAGCATCAAAAGGTAAAATTTTGTTTATCCTAAAAGATTTAAAAAATTGTGTTCTAACCAGACAACGGAGAGAATAAAGTTAGATACAATGGAAATAATACTAAAAGAAAACTTAGAACTAGAAACATTCACCTGAATTTCCTTCTCCCTCCCCTTTAAATCTTTTGCAATCATTTTACTATAAGTAAAATTCTCAGTTGATTCTTCCTCTCAGAAAAATACCTACTCAAATGTCTTAATATGTATGAGATTGAGCTACTATAGTGGCCTGAAAACAAAAGAATTACCACTGTGGAGAGCCTACGGGTGACCTATCACAATTGCAGTGTGCCATATAGCAACAGTAAGCAGTTACAATGAGTGGGCAAGATGCTGACATGCTGAAAAATTCAGGCAGCAAGAGGCTTGGGAAAGTTGCTGAAAAGCACACCTCAATCCCCAGGAAGAAGAGAAGACTCCATCTCCTGATGGGAACTATAGAGACTATCAATTCTCCTCAACTGACCACCACCTCCATCTAACAAACTCCAACATAAAAGGCCACAGCAAGAAGCCCCTCCAGTACTTTTCTCCTCTTCTTTTTTTCTTTCTTCCTGTTGTGCTGGGGATTTAACCCAGACCTTTGCACATGGTAAGTACTGTGCCACTGTTCAATACTCGCAGCCTTTTTCTTATTTTTGCTTGGAGATGGGATCACATTGAATTGTACAGGCTGCCTCTAGCCTGAGACTCAAGATCCTCCTGCCTCAGTTACCAGAGATACTGCAGTTGCAGAGAAGCAAGTCAATATCTGGCTTTGTTTTTCTTTTTCATTCTTTTTGTCTATTTTTCCCTCTTTTCATTGTTAATTTCCATTTCCTCATTTCTCTTTTTTTCTGATGTAATTTTTATCTTTTTTCCTTGTTTAAATCTTTTTTGCCTGCATATCTCTTTTTCTATTTATACTTCAAATCTCTTTTGGGAAAAGGACCTGGCAACCCACTCCCAAAAAACAATCAGCCATTGAAAACCCTATGAATAACAGAGAAGCACCAACAATAGTGTTTGTATGTAGGGTTGCTATGAGTCAGATATGGACTCAACTGGCACCTAACAACAAACAACTTCAAATCTCTTAGTCTTACTACTTCCTATTGCTTTGCTTATGTTTATCTAATTCAGCCTATATATCTTTCTCCATATCATGCAATCTTTTTTTTATTCTTTTTTTCCTTTTCCTCCCTATTCCTAACCTTCTTTTCCTTTCTACATCTTCCTTTTCTTTCTTTTAGTTCATCCTTGAGGCATCCTTCTGTCTCCTCTTTCCCTGTCACCCCTCTTCTTACTTCAGGTTAATACTTCATCCTAAATATGTTGTAACTTCATGTCTTATTATATGTTATTATTGCAGTTTCTTTGTTCTATGGGTATTGGTGGTGAAGAAGTTAGCTTAAAGAGATTTTAAATGTATTTCTATATCAGGTAATGGTAAGGTATGGTATCTATTACAGTGGCTTGTCTTCCTTTCTGGGAGTGACACTGCAGAACATGAACCCACGAGAGAGCTGCTCACTACAATAACCCCCAGACAAAACAGGAAGTGATATCCACCCACAAAGATGCACAAATCACAAATTAGAAACATAAGAAACATGAAAAAGCAAGGGAATGCATCTCTTCCACCAAACCATGATTCTTTAAACTCTGAATCCAAAGATGGTGGAATAGTTGAAATGCCAGAAAAAGAATTTAAAAGTCTATTCGTAAAAATGATCAATGACTTCAAACATGACATAAAGAGCAAATGAATGAAGTAAGGAAATCAATATAGGACCTCGGTCAGAAAGTCACCAAATTAGAACACAGCAAATTGGATAAGAAATTCAGCAAGGAAATTGAGATTTTGAAAAAAAAGCAAACAAATAGAAATGTTAGAAATGAAGAACTCAATTCACCAAATAAAAAATACAGTGGAAAGCATCACCAGTAGGACAGATGAAGCAGATGAAGCAGAAGAGTATCAGAAATAGAAGACAGGCAGATGAAATACTACATTCCGATATCAACAAAGAAAAAAAAATAAAAGAACATGATGACAATGTATAAGAACTTTGGGACATGATCAAGACACAAAACCTAAGAATCCATGGGATAGAAGAAGGAACTGAGATAAAAACTAAAGGCACAGAAAACTTACTCAGTGAAATTATAGCAAAAAAATTCCCAAATCTGGGGAAAGAAATGGACATCCAACTATAAGAAGCATTTAGAACACCAAATAGAAATGACCAGAAAAGAACCTCCCCACAACACATAATAATTAAAATGCTAAGATTACAGAACAAAGAAACAATATTATATGTTCCAAGAGAAAAAAAACAACTCACCTATAAAGGAAAACCCATCAGGAATACATCAGGCCTCTCAGCACAAACACTAAAATCTAGAAAAGCATGGAATGAAATAGTTCAAGTACTGAAAGTAAAAAGAATTATTATATCCATCAAAGTTATCATTTAAAATTGATGGAGAGCTAGACATTCCAAGACAAGCACACACTAAAGCAATACTAGACAACAAAGCCAGTACAGCAAAAGATATTTAAAGGAATCCTACATACACAGAAGAAAGTGAGTCTCCACCATGAGAGTAAAGGAAAGAATAAAATATATGGGAGGAACAAACTAAAGAGAACTAGGAAAAAATGAGTCACGGCTAACTCAAAAATACCACCAAAACCTGAATAAAAATAAGAGAGAGAGAGAGAAAAGAACAAATAATACATGAACCAACCAGGAAAATACCCAACAAAATTATAAGAATCATAAAACTTCTTTCAATAATAATCCTACATATAAATGGTCTTAACTCTCCAATTAAAAGACATAGGTAAGTAGGTTGGATTTAAAAACAAGATCCAACGATTTGTTGTCTGCAAGAAACACATCCACAGACTGAAAGTCAAAGGATAGAAACTGATATACTGAAAAGCTGAAAACTGAAACTGAAAAGCAAGTAGAAGCCAAAAAACAAAAACAAAAAACAAACAAAAACAGCAAAAAACCAGGAGAAGCAGCCATCCTTACATGAACAAACCTCAAGTTAAAACTACTCCAAAGAGACAAAGAAGGTCACTACATATTAATAAAGGTATAACAATTGTAAATATATATGCATCAAACACTGGTGGACCCAGCTTCATTACCAAAAACTACTGGACTTGAAGCGACAGACAGGTCTAGATAAAATAATGGGCAACTTCAATCCCTACTCTCATCAATAGGTAGGTCTTCCAGACCAAAAAAAAAAAAAAAAAACCAACAAAGCAACTTAAGAGTTACACATCACAATAGATCAAATGGACTTAATAGATACATACAGTCTATTCCACCCAAAAGCCACAGAAAACACATTTTACTTGGCAGCCCATGGAATTTTCTCTAAAATAGACCACACTTTAGGCCATAAATCAAGTCTTAGCAAATAAAAATTAAAATAATTTCATGGACTTTATCGACCATAAAGGGATAAAACTAAAAATGAAAAGGAATAGATATTACAAAAACTGTAAAATATATGGACAATGAACAATACACTCTTAAATGATCAATGTTGTTGTTGTTAAGTGCCATCAAATCGGCGTCTGATGCATACGGACCCTATCTATAACAGGCAAAACAGTATTGTTAGTGTTTCTTTGCTATTTATAGAGTTTTCAATGGCTGATTGTTTTCTGGGAGTAGGCTGCTGGGTCCTTCTCCCAAATGATCAGTAGGTACTTGAAAACACTACCTACCAGAATCTTTGGGATACAGCAAAGATAGTTCAAATAGGGAAGTTTATAGCAATGAGTGTCCACATTAAAATATCAGAACAGGCTCAAACAAATAACTTAATGTGCACCTCAAGCTCTTAGAAAAAGATGAACAAAACCCAAAACCAGTAGAAAGAAAGAAATAATAAATATCAGAGCAGAAATTAACTAAGTAGAGACTAAAAGAACAATAAAAAGAATTGATGAAACAAAGACTTTGTTCTTTGAAAAGATAAAGATCAACAAACCCTTAGCCAAATAAACCAAAAGAAATGGTTAAGAAAATTAGAAAGTAAATATTCTACAAAGATATCTACTCATCCATGTTTACTGTGGCATTATTCACAATAGCCAAAATATGGAATCAACCTAGTGTTAATCAAAAGACAAGAGGATAAGGAAACTGTGACATATATATATAATGGAGTTTTATTCAGCTATAAAGAAGGAAAAAAATCATGGCATTTGCTGGAAAATGGATGGAACTAGAGATCATTTTCAGCAAAATAAGCCAGACCCAGAAAGACAAACAGCATGTTTTCTCTCATATGTGGATGTTGGTGGTGGTGGTGGTCATGGTGGTGTTGGTGATGTAAGGTGCTGTCAAGCTGGGTTCAACTCATAATGACCCTATGTACAACAGAACAAAACACTTCCCAACACTGTGCCATACCCAGCACTATATCAGTGCTTCTTGGCTGTTTGGAGTTTTCAATGGCTGATTGTTTTAGGATTGTTTCCGGAGTGGGCAGCTAAGTCCTTCTTCAATTTTTGCAGTGCTGGCAGTCAAACCCAGGCCCTCAGAGAGCACAGAGCAACACTCTAAACTGAGCTAAAACTCAGCCCCATATGTGGATGTCAGACTTCAATATATATCCACTATTAAAACATACAGGTCATGAAAGCTGATGAAGCCATGCAGGGGAAGATAAAGGACTAAAGGGGAAAAGGGCAAAAAGCAAAGGCAATGGGAGAAAATAAGGAAATACCACATATTTTGCCCTTTAGCCAATGGGATGAATGGATGGATGGATGGACAGATGATGGGTAGATGGACAGACACAGAGAGAAAATGACTTACACACAAGATAAGGAAGGGGGGAGGGGCATTGGTAGGTCAGGAGGTGAGGGGGAGGGGAGTTATGTGAGGGTAGTGGGAGAAGTGAACATGAGCAATGTACAATGAAATGCGTGTATGGAAAATGTCATTAGACCTATTAAATTTTACACTAAAATTACTAATAAAAGACTACTGTGAAAAAAACATTTAAATGAAAAATAAAACCTTGATACTGATATTTAAAACATTAAAAATAAAAATTAAATTAAATTAAAAAGTGGGCTGGGGTGCAGCTCACTGGTAGAGCACTTGCAAAGTATGTTCATGCCCCTGGGTTCAACTCCCTATACCAAAAAAAAAAAAAAAAAAGAAAAGAAAAAAACTAAAGACAAAGACTTCACAACACCCAGGGATTATTTTATACTTCCATATCAAAACTGCATATGAAGGCAGGAGTGGTGGCAAATTCCTATCATCCCAGAGACTTGGGAAGCGGAGGCAGGAGGATTGAGAGTTCAAGACCAGAAGTAACCTGTATAACTTATTGAGACCTTGTCCCTAAATAAAAAATAAAAAGAAGGTGGGGATGTGGCTCATTGATGGAGCATTTGCGTAGCAGGCTAGAGGCTCTGGGTTCAACCCCCAGTATCAATAGAAGAAACAAAGAAATAAACAAAAATTTCATTTGCTTTGATGATCACATGATTTGTTTGGTGAATGATGGTACAAAACTATCTTCCTGGGGCTTTTCAGGACAACTAGGGCAGAAAAACACTAGTTTCAAGGTCCTGGTTTGATCCTCACCACTATAAAAACAACGAAAACCTAAGGAAGTACTAGTTTTACAGAATCAATGGAAAAGAAACCAGCCGGGGAGGCAAGGAGTGTAAAAAATGGCATACCCTATTTTATAGCACAGCTCAGTTAAAACGTGGCTTTGTTGTTGGGTGCTGTCCAGTCAGATCTGACTCATAGCGATCCTATGTACACCAGAACGAAACACTACCCAATACTATGTGATGCATAAAATCTTTTTATGTTGAGGCCAATGTTGTAGCCACTATCTTTCTTCTTGAGTCATGCCACATCAGCAAAAAAAGGTCCTAACAGCTTTATCCCATGTTCGTCAATCAGGTTGACTCTACTCTGAGGAGGCAACTCTTGCCCAGTCGTTTCTTGAATGTGTTCCAGGATGCAGTGCTCCTTTTCTGGCAATATATTTGACACAGCTTCTCTGCTTTTCATAAGATTTTTGATGGCTAATTTTTTCAGCAGTGGGCTGCTGGGTCCTTCTCCCTAGTCTGTCTTAGTCTGAAGCTCATGGCTAGAGAACTGTAAATAAGGTGGTTCTCTGATCATGATAGAGATAACCTGTCAGGTCCAAATCAAAACCTGGATGCACTCAAACATGTTAATAAAAAAAAAAAAGCACAGTCATTTAAAACTGTTTTAGTTTTGTTCCTTAGAAAGTTGAAGGAGCAGATACAGAGATGAAAATGGGCCAGGTCTGGTGGCACACTCCTGACATCCCAGCACTTGAGAGGCTGAGGCAAGAGGATCATGAGCTGGAGACTAGCCTGAGCTATATAGCAAGACCCTGTATTAAATTTTAAATAACATAAAATAAAATAAAATAAAGTAAAGATGAGGGGACAAGGAGGAAAAAAGAGTAAATGTAACAAGAGTAAGGAAGAACTATGTGAAAACAAGATTGTAAAAAAGGGAGAGATTACCTCTTTGGTCATAGTTTATTTACCTGATATGTCCCACTAACCTTTTTAACTTTTTCCCCAGTTCTTCTCTATAAATAATTTTATGTCATCTGCCTGACACACATTGAAAAATGTATTATGAGACATACAAACTGTAACTTTCTGCCCAAAAAAAAAAAATATTAAAAAGAAAAAACCTGCAAATATAGGCTAAAGATCTTTTTACTGAAAATGACTTTTGGTGTTTCTATATTCACATGACTTAATTCTATAAGAAACTTCTTCAAGATCAAGGATTGTTCAAAGAACTGTAATTTTTTCCCCCAGTAACATAGCATGGAGAAATGAACAAGATGGTTTCCCTATCCTCAGATTCTTGATTTGCAGTTCCAAATATTCGTGGTATGCAATAACCCACACCCTCTCCCCTACTCATCAGGATGATGCACTTTTTACTTCACTGGGCTGAAGTCCAGGGTATGACTTAATATTACCCTTATTCATGGTACCTAAATGAAAAACAAACGGTTGAGCAGCAGTGGGGTAGCAACAGAAAGGAGGGGCACCCAGAGGGGTCTTTTCTCTCTTTATGAAAAATACGGGAATATGGATTTCTAATTGATAGGAATAGAAAATGTGAATAAAGGGAGGACAGAGTTGATGAGTTAAGAGTTCATGTAGGAAAACAGAGTCTATCCCCTATAAAGCTTTTGAGGAGAATCAAGGCAAAAAAGAGCACTAGTTTAACAGAAGCCATTCCCTTGTAAAAGAGGTCTGTGGAATGGAAGGAAATACTATTTTACAGCAAAGCTGAATTAACTGATATTGTCCATTAACTAACCATTAACTGATATTGTCCTTCTGGGGTCACATATGACTCCACAAAGCACATACACACACTTAAGTAAGTGCTATAGCACCTCATGTCTGGCACCTGCGTGGGAGTCTATTTTGACCCTTAGATACCAGTTAAAGGTTAACACAGGACTATTTAAT
The DNA here is from genome assembly GCA_007922755.1 of Pedetes capensis. Lineage (NCBI taxonomy): Eukaryota > Metazoa > Chordata > Mammalia > Rodentia > Pedetidae > Pedetes > Pedetes capensis. The sequence continues at coordinate 23,308 of VMDO01010241.1, read as the reverse complement.
CATTCACAGGTGGTCGCCTGTCAAATACACTCAAAGTTTTAAAAGGAGGGAGTCACCCAATAAAAATTGTTTTATTTTTGGCTTTCTTTTAGGGAGGCAGGGATTAGAGATTAGATTGGTCAATCAGAGTGCATAACTCATCACTCTCATCCTGCAACACTGGGATAAAAGCCAACAAACTAAGAACGTTAGGGTATATATAGGGAATTTGTGTCCTTGAATTGAAAATCTACCTGCCTCCCTGGAGAGAAATAGTTCCAAAGTATAACCCTTGCTTAGAGAAAAAAACTGCATAGATCAAAGGTTCTTGGCATTCTAAAGCAGCCATAATTAATTGTAATGAGTAGTTCTTTTAGTCTGCCTCAGATTATTCTGTTGTTAGTCTCAATATACAACAGTTTACCTTCTCTGCCACTTCTACAATTATGCTTAAATGGAATGAAGTATCTTCACCGTGGAGCTATTTTCTCCTGAGGAGCCACCAATACATCTAGGAAAAGGGAAGTGGTTCTCTTTTCAACACTAGAATAAAAGCCACTTTGGTCACATTATATTGCTTTTGAAAATGTCTATTTTTAACTATAATCCAGGAGGACAGTCAATAAATACAAGCTTCATTGCTAAATTTAGTACAAATGGCAACAATACATGAACATAATCTGGCATCCATTGCCAAATAACTGATTTCAATTTATCCTTAGCACTTAAAAGTCTTGAAATGCTTACTTTAATTTCAACTTGTTCTTCCATTTCTTTAGTTTTTATTGTAGTGTACTCCTTCTCAAGCCTAAGAAGAAGAAAAAAAAAGATATGTTTTCATTTGAAACTGCTTATTAAATTATAAAATTTAAGAATACATATTAACATACAATTTCTTTAGTTTCCTTCAGGTTATATCCTGAGATACTAAATATGAGAAAAATCATCTAAATAGTTACATGATTTTGTACAAAAAAAAATCAGGTTACAAATGACAAAAATAAGTCATATAAAAGTAAAGTTCAAAAGATGAAATATATAGAGCACCAAAGACCTGAGTTTACTAACAACAACAATTCATCCCTGAACTTATGAGGAGAGCCAGCTATTCATTCCCCTCAAGTTAAAACACACCTATATGGTTCACCTGGCTCTTAACCAAAAAATCCTGATACTAACATTGACTTTAAAATTTTTAATGACAGAAAAGAGGCCACTCTCCTTTAAAGAAGAATTTCAGTTAAAAAATATAGAAAGAATGAGGCAAATACAAAAATCACCATTAGAATGCCACAATAATAATTGCCACAGGCAAGAAACGCAAGTTGATGCTAAAATTAGTTGACCTAAGTTTACACACAGTCTCAACTTATATTTCCCAAAATATATAGTAAGTCCTGAGAGAAAACAGTAAATTTATAGGACAGAATCCTGGACACAGCACCTAAGCTAACTGATCAAGGGCAAAGTCACAGTAATGCATGTACTGAACATGTACTGAGAAGAGGGTGTTACTTCTGTGGATTCCGTCCCAGTAATGCATATTCTCAAATGTAAAAGAAAGCAACAAACTCAGATTGAAGGACCTTCTACAAAACAACTGTCCAACTCTTTTCAGAAGCATTAAGGTTATAAAAGACAAGAAAAGAGATGGGGCATAATGGCACATGCCGGCAATTCAAGCTCTCGGGAGGCTGAGAATCATTTGAGCACAAGAGTTCAAGACAAGCCTGAGGAACGCAGGGAGGCTGTTGTAAGAAAAGACTGAGGAACTGTCAGTGTCTGAAGGAGATTAAAACATGACAAACAAATGCAAATGTACTAGTTTTCTAACTCTCCTGTAAGTTTAAAATTACCTTTAAAAAATGTATAGGCCAAAAATTGTTGTTGTTGTTGTTAGGTGCCGTCGAGTCGGTATCCAACTCATAGCGACCCTCATAGGGTTTTCAATGGCTGAGTGCTTTGGGATTGCCTTGGGAGTGGATTGCCAGGTCCTTCTCCCATTTTTGCGGTGCTGGGAATTGAACTCGGGGCCTCAGAGACTGCAGTGCAGCGCTCTACCCACTGAGCTAAATCCCAGCCCAGGCCAAAAATTAGTCCCACATTAATTTTCTTTCTTTCTCTCTCTCAATTAAGTTTATTACAGATATTAACCAAAACAGGCTTCAAATAATTTAAAGCTATTTTCAAAGATCACATTCTTCCTCAAAGGACAAAACCCTACTATTTTGCCTAAGGTCATATGCTTGACTACTATGTCACTGTCTCTCATTAACATATATCTTACACAAAGAATTTTAAAAAGATTCTAAGTGTTGCAAAATATTTTGAACAATGGCTGCGCTGTTGAAACAAGCAAATAGTTTGAAAATGACTACTTTGGCTGAGCATGGTGGTGCACACCTGTAAAAAGCAGGTGGAGGCAGAAGGATGGTTAGTTTGAGGCCAGAGGAAGCTTGTATAACTTAGTGGACACTCTTATCTCAAGACAGAAGAGTAAAATATGGGCTAGAGTTGCAGAGGAAGAGAGAGAGGGAGGGGGAGAAGAAGAGAAAGGGGGTGGGAGGGACTGAGGGGGAAAGGGGAGAAGGTGGAGGAAGAGGGGGGAAGGAGGAAGAGGAGGAGGAGGGAAACTTTGAACTAGTTATTATTATGTATTATGTGAAAATATCATCATTATCATTCCCTCACCTACAACAAAAAACACTAGAAATCATCACTTAATCTTTGCATCTTAATTCAGTTATTAAGCTTGTTCAATTCAACCTCCTCATCATGCTGTAAAATCCACGTGATCTCTTCATCTCCATTGAGATTGTTTTCAATAAATGTAATTTTAGAATAGTTTTAGATTTACAAATATTGTGAAGATCGAGTTTCCATGTATCTCATCTCATTTTCCCCAATTATAACATGTTACAATAGTAACATGTTACAACTAATGAACCAGTATTAATACATTATTCTTAACTGAAGTCCCTAGAGAGTTACAGAGATTTCTTTAATTTTTGCCTGATGTTCTCCCAATTCCTCAATGCTATGTAACACTAATTTGCCATGTCTCCTTAGGCTCCTCTTGCCTATGGCAGTTTCTCTGCCTTTCATTATTTTAGATGACCCCAACAGGTTTCTTTTTGTTTGTCTGTTTGTTTTTGCAGTAGTGGGAGTTGAACCCAGGGCCTCCTACTTGCATACTTTGCAAGTGTTAGACCACTGAGCTGCACCCCAGTCCTTTTTTTTTTTTTTAACTTTTTGAGACAGGATCTCACTAAGTTATGCAGACTGCCTCTGATTTTGAATTTGCGATCCTTCTGCCTCTGCCTCCTGAGCCGCTGGGATTACAGGCATGTGCCACCATGCTTGGCTCTAGATGACCTTGACAGTTTTGAAGAGGACTGTTCAGGTCTCTGCTAATGTCCCATTAATGGGATTTGTCTCATGATTCATGTTTTTCTAATGATTATATTGGGTTTAGGGCTGGGGTTTGGCTCAGTGCATAGAGTGCCACGCTGCACTCTCTGAGGACCCAGGTTTGATTCCCAGCACCACAAAAATGGGAGAAGGATGTGGCAATCCACTCCCAAAGCAATTCCAAAACAATCAGCCATTGAAAACCCTGTGGGGGTCACTATGTGTCAGACCCAACTTGAAAACACCTAACAACAACGACAATATACTGGGTATATGGGTCTTTGGAAGACCACAGAGCACCATTTTTATCACATCATATTAAGAGTACAAATTCTCAACAGGATACCACTCTTAATATTGATTGATCATCTGGCTGAGGTAATGCTTAACAGATTTCTCCACTGTAAAGTTACTTTGGGGCTGGAATTTAGCTCAGTTGGTAGAGTGCTGCTCTGCAGTCTCTGAGGTCCTGAGTTCAATTCCCAGCACCGCAAAATGGGAGAAGGACATAGCAACCCACCCACAAGGCAATCCGGAAACAATCAGCCATTGAAAACCCTATGAGGATCGCTGTGAGTCAGACTTGACTTGAGGGCACCTAAAAACAACAACAACAAAGTCACTTTGCTCCCTCTTCACTAAGACACATAATTGTTCTCTCTGCTGCCAGTTTTATAATTCGATCTTTTCTGCAAACTCTTACCAGAGGGTCCTTTTTAGATGTTGATTTGGATCATCCCACTCTTAGAGTTATAATGCTTCAATGGTTACCCATAATCTTCAGACTAAATTTCAAAGGCTTACAAAGAATAACTGAAGCTCTTTGGAGAAAGGATTATTTCTGAGCAGTAGCAAAGAAGATGTAAGATGACCTTGGAACATGTTGTTCAGTTAAAAGAAGGAAATTCCCAGTGAATCATGGGAACATGTCAAAAGAGTGCAGTGGCCAGCATAAAGGGGTTCCCACTAGAAACAATTTGATAGTAACAGATTATAACTCATTGAATAAGAATTTATGAATTGATACGAACCAATGACTGGAAGGAGGAACAGAAGGGGAGAGAGAGAAGAGAAAGCTCTTTCTTTCAGTAGAATGCCATTCAATAAAGAATGAATGAGAGAGTAAGAAAATCACTAGTGGATATAAAACTAGTAAGGAAAACTTATAGAAGAGGATATTATATAATTTCAAGGTTTCTTTTTATAAACGACTTATTAATTACAAAGGGGAAAATGACTTCAAACTAGTAAAACCTGATAGATATCACTCTAATCAGTTGGTCAAAGCTAACATCATCAATTTTGAGAGAAACCAAGATTACATATCTATCATATGGTAAACTGAGAAAATATAAGATCATTGGTGTACCAGCCAAAAGTACACAACTAGATTCTAATCATTAGGAAACCTCAAGAAAACTCAGACTTCAGAATTTTCTACAAAATAACTAGCCTGCACATTTTTCAAATATATCAAAGTCAGAAGCACAAAGGCTTGAGTAACTTTCAGATTAAAGGAGACAAAATTGATATGATAATAAAATCAAATACATGATTCTAGAGTGGACCCTAGACCAGGATGGGTAGTGAGAAAGAGTGGGGAAGGTGGCCTTAAATAACATTATTTGGACAAGTAATCAAACCTGAACATGCACTGTGAATTTAGAATATAGTCTGGCCCATGGGAAGGCCAACAATATCAGTCACAGTAGCTTCCCTGCTGTTCCTCAGACATATCAATGACATCCTCACCTTACATTTACAACCTATACACTTTACATTTACAACCTATACACTTCCTTCAGATAGTCACAGGGCTATGCTGAGGAAGGTTTTATTTTATTATTTCAAAGTCATAACTCAAAATTATCTTCTTAGATTAAGAAAATCAAAGAGGAATAATTAATGAAGCAAGAACCTGAAAGAGATGGGAATTATAATATCCTATATTCTGAATTAGTATTATAAAGGAATAAAATATTCTGAAAAGGGAAGAAAAGTAATTTGGCTAAGGCTATCAGGTAGATGACGAGAAGTTTGAAAATGACAGCTGATGAATTAAATATAAGGTAATTCCCTGAGAGTTCAATATGACAAAAACAGGACAGGAACTTGGGAAGAATGGTATGGCTTGGAATAACCCCTGTGGGGAATGGAAAAATTAAAGTCAATATAAATGTACCCTGGAGGGGCACTAAAAACCTAGCTTACTGCAACAATCTTACTATGCAATTACTCTTGGCTGTATGAATACAGAATACAAAAGGTCAAAAAAGATATACTTATTCAGACAAGTGGCTACTAATGGACACAAGATAAGGATCTTGCTAAAGCAAAACAGAGGATAAATAGGATCATTGAAACCTCAGAAATGGATTGTACTGATGATGAAATCTAAAAAGAGAAAAAACAATTAGTTACCAGAAAGGAGCCTCATATTCAACAGGATCTCACTATGTTGCCCAAGCTGGCCTAAAACTCCTGGGCTTAAGCAATCCTCCCACCTCAACCTCCCAAGTAACTGAGACTATAGGCATATGCTACAACACCCAGCTGGAACCTTATTCTCTATCAGACTTTTAAAATAAAATAATCTTTTTAATTAGTGTGACTTATTTTATTTATATATGTAAGTATGTATGTATGTAGGTATTCTGACAATAGGATCTCATTGTGTAGCCCATACTGGCTTTGAGCTCACTATGTAGCCCAGACTTAACTGAAACTCAGGAGAGGTTTTTTGTTTGGTTTGGTTTGGTTTGGTGGTATGAAGAGCTGAACACATGGCCTTTTGCATGTTTTACATGTGTTCTACCACTAAGCTTCACTCCTGCCCCTTTATTACTATCTTGAGACAGGGTCTCAGTAAGCTCATGCAGGCTACAAGCTGCCTCTGACATCAAACTTTCGATCCTCCTGTCTCTGCCTCCCAAGTTGCTTGGGACTATAAGCATGAGCCCCTGTGCCAGGGAGAGCCGTGTTTTTATTTGCTTATTTATTTTTTGGTTGTGCTGGGGATCAAACCTAATTAATCAGGCATGCTATGCAAGGGCTCTACCACTGAGCTACATCTTCAGCCCTTGACTAGTGTGATTTAAATGTGTTTTCACCAAGAGGGAAAAACCAATATGACTTCTTTAGTTTTTATCTGTTATACAACAGAGCAACCTTTTGGTCTATTGTCTCAAATATGATGGTAGTTATTAGAAAATGTCACAGGTAATAAAACAAGAAGAGTTGAAACTCACAAGGTATGGTGATAAACACCTGTAATCCTACCACTCAAGAGGTGAAGGCAGGAGGACCTCAAGTTCTAGGCCAGCCTAGGCTACATAGTAAGACTCAAAAAGACAAAAATAAAGATGACAACAATGGAGGAGGAAGAGAAAGAGGAAGAGGAAGAGGAGGAGTAGAGGAGTTGAAACTTCTGAACCTGGCTTGACTTGGTCAATTAGAGCTAAGTAATTTTAATAACATAATTCTCACTTGTCTTTTAATATACTTTTTGAGGGAGAAACATCCACAGGAGTATGTTGTACATGTTAATGTATTTCATGTTATAGCAGAAAAGATATTAATCACAGAATGGCTGTCATTTTAAAGCATTTAATAACATAGAAACTATGGTGTCACAAATGCTATGGACTCACACTAAGAATTAGGTACTATAAGCTAGAATAACAGTTACCATTCTAAATTAATATACGTGACTTATTTAAAAAAAAAAAAAAAACTGAGCCATGACTGCTTATCTTCCAATTTTATGAAATTCATGCCAAGGAAAGTTTCATTAGAAAGTGACACAATAAATAAAATTTAAAATTTTCAATATGTCATGTCTGTCTTCCTTGTTACACTAATCACAAACTTAAGTGACACTATAGGGTCAAAATGAGAGGAAAAGAGTATCAGTGACTGAGACCACACCATTAAATTTGTTTTTAAAATAACAGTACACTAGGCTGGGGGTGCAGCTCAGTGGTAGAGCATGATCCTTAGGTTCAATCCCCAGCAACAACAATAATAGAAAATACTAAAAATAATAGCAAACATACACATATACACATATTAGGTTTCTAACTCCAGCCAATATGGAAAGGAAAAGGGGAATCTTAAATGTACTAGACAGTGGTCCTGTGCACCACTTTTAAAAGTAGTATGATATTCTGACATTAACATTAGTATACTGAAACTATTTTCATCAAATAAAATACTGCAGTTCTATAACCTAAGGTGGAAATATGTACTTATTACTAGAATGATTTGCCACTTCCACTGAGCTTCCTATATGATTCAACAAACATTTATAACTTAAAAAAAAAAAAATATATATATATATATATATAAAATACTTGCTTTTTCATTTTTTTTGAATTGTATTTCACATGGTAGGCTGCTTGGATTAATTTGTCTGGATTACCATCAAACTGATGTGGAATGACCTTCTGAAAATGCTAAGACACAATAAGAGAAAACAGAAGAAATATTTACTGCCATTTAATAGTCAATTAAGAGTAAATGTAAAGACATATGAGAAATCATGAACTTACCTGTAACATCCCTTCCATGTCAAGTTGCATTAATTCTGTCTGATTCATTTGAAGAAGTGCTAATCCTACTCGAAACACTATTTCTAAACCCTGATGAAACAAATTAAATAAAGCCAAATTTGTTTCGGTCTTCCATCAATGAAAACTAATCATTCAAAATAATATTAAGGTAAGAATCTAAGCATCTAAACTAGGAACCAGTAAACATGTTCTATAAAGAGTCAGACAGCAAATATTTTAAGCTTAATAGGCTATACGGTCTCTTCTATTCAGCTCTATGGCTATTCAGCTCTGCCATCATAGCCATAATGCTGACATAAACAACACATGAACAAATGGACAAAGCTGTGGCACAAGAAAATTTTAGTTATAAAAACAGGTACAAGAACAGATTTGACACACAAATCATAATAGATTAGTAAATGAACTGTAGTTTGCCAACTCCAATCCAAACTAATTTAGACAATTAATACAAATTCATCTTCCCAAGATGTAATTAATAACAACATTGGGTTCAGAGAACAAAAGACAAACGATCACTAGGCCATGCCACTGACAATTAAAAGGACAACCTGTAATGTCATCAAAGAATAGAAGAAACTTAATCCTTAATTGGTATCATTTTGGGGATCACGTATAATCCCACGACACACGTACTCATGCTTAGGTAAGTGCTACAGTACTTCATCTCTAGCACCCACCTGAGGGTCTATTTCGACCCCCACAATACCAGTTTAGGGTTAATTATACTAATTACATTGACTTCTTACTCTTTGGGTAACAGATATGCTATAACAATATTAACTGTAAAGCAGATTTTACCTCTCACTCTTACTATATCTGTCTGGAGGTACTAAAGAGGTATGGTTAAGAGGCTAGGCTCCAAAATTTACCTTCCTAAGTATGAATCCTGGTTACTGTCACAACCTTTCTCTAAGTTTCAACTTCCTCATCTATAATCTAAGAAACAGGGATTATGAACTGCATCTACCTGATACGGTTGTTATAAGATTGAAATGAGAATTATTCATGCAAGCAGTTTAGCAGTGGATACACGAGCTCCCTTACTGCTCTTCGCATTGCCCTTTTCTAACTAACCCAGTGACCACTTTGCTCAGCTCTTGATTCTAGTCTTCTCATTAGCTTACCTCAGACATAAAGATATCAAATATCCTTGTTGCAATTGGTAGTGGAAAAGTTGTAAGAAAGATGGTCAGAAACCAGGATGATGCGTACATTGAGGTATGAAAACTCTGAGATTGAAAATGTACAAAGAGCTCAGGAAGATGCTCCTAGAGAAAGAAAATTAGTTAAAACATAGTAAAATTGATTGTTTTAAATCAGATCATTGTATATATAACAGATTAGCCCATACTAAACACAAAGAAAAGATCAGGAATAACATGGAAAAGCTCAGATGTAGAAATTGACACATTCAATAGTGGCTACAATCTAGGAAGAGAAGAAGAGAATAAGGATATGGAGTTGGAATGTTAGGTATATCCATAACCTTTAATTGTAAAGAAAAAAACTAATTACAGCCAAATTATATATAAACCAAGTACCCATCCAACCATAAATACCACTGTGTTGAGTGCCTATGTGAGGCAACGTTTTCGTTTTTTGTTGTATGGGTTTTTTTTTTTTTTTTTTTTCTTTTGGCTGTACTGGGGAATTGAACCCAATGCATACTTTAAGAGCACTCTACCACTGAACTGTACCTCTAGCCCCGTCTTCTATTTTTTATCTTGAGACAGAGTCTTGCCCAGCTTGAGGCAACATTTATATTCATTTAATCTTGTTGGTGCCATTATCTAATTATTTTTTATCCCTTTCTGTCGACTATATTTCAAAAAAACTTTAAAGAAAAGCAATACTGTAGTGAAATATTTTGAGGTACTATCTACTTACCATTGATCATCTATCCCTACCTCCCTACAGAATAGGAAAAATGTACAAAATACAGGTGCTTCAGCAATTCTAGTAATTCAAAACATAACATATTAACTAAAACCATAACACCAAGAGTTTAAGGTTGATAAAAACAAGCTTACTACTTCAGAAAAAGAAAATTAAGAATCATCTCAAGACCTATTTTGACTTAAAAAAAAAAAAAAGTAAAAACAAGCCAGGTGTGGTGGCTTGGGAAGTGGAGGGAGGAGAATCACAAGTTTGAGACCAGAGGCAGCCTGCATAACTTCATAAGTCCCTGTCTCAAGATAAAAAATAAAAAAGCGGTTGCAGAGTGCAGCTCAGTCGTAGAGTACTTGCAAAGTATGCACAAAGGCCTGGGTTCAAAACCCTAGCACAATAAATAAATAAATTTTTAAAAATAGCAAAAACATTTCACATATTCCATTTGTCACAGCACACACAGAAATGACAGAGGATTTCAAAATTCCAGGGAAAGGAGACTCTCAAAACTTGCTCTGATGCCAGCTGAATCATTAACCTACATTGTAAAATTTTGTTCAACTGAAATTTAAGTAAATGAGAATATTTATACCTTTATATTATAGGGTAATATAGGAAACTTGTTTACCCATATATATATATATATATATAATATCAAAATTAAATCCAGAAAGGTAAAATACTTCAAAAGTATTTTTCATTTAAATTTTATTCCATATCAGCTCTTCTCTCTATCTTCACGCAGGCACTAGACAATCCGAATCTTAAATCAGCAACATAAAATGATTGAAAACAAAAAGACTACAGGCTAGCAAAAATAAGATATGAAGGAAAGCAGGGAAGAGGACACAAAGAAACAGCACAGACTGTCTCAAAGTAAATGGACTGAATGAGGTCAGTGTCATAAAGTCATAAAGTTCTATAAGAAAGTTCAGGCTACATAACCGTAATAGGATATAATAGGAGATGAGGAAACTCATGTACATAGGTACCGAGTTTACAGTACAAATGCTTAAGGTTTGAATAGGAATACTGTAGTCAAGTTCCAAACTGTAATTTACTTGTATATAGCATCTCATTTGGATATAGGTCTCATCATTTAATCAACAAATGATCATGTAATTAAAACTCTGTTTTCAGTTGCTTTAATGCCTTTAACATTAAATTTAATAAGATATCACACAGATCAAAATTAAAAAAAGGAAAGATAGCTCTCAAAAGTAGTAGTACAAATGGCCAATAAATATATGAAAAAATGTTCAACATCTTTAGCTATCAGAAAAATGCAAATTGAAATTACATTGAGCCAGGGTGATGATGCATGCTTATAATGCTAGCACCTGGGAGGCTAAGGCAGGAGGATCTTGAGTTTGAAGCAAACTAGGACTGCATATAAGTTTCAGGCCAGCCTGGGTGGGCTATATGGCAAGACAATGTCTCAAAAAAAAAAAAAAAAGGAAAAAAGAAAAAGCACCCTACATTGAGATTCCATCTCACCCCAGTCAGAGTGGCTATCATCAAAAGATCAAACAACAACAAACACTGACAAGGATATGAGGATAAAGGAACCCTTATGTGTTGTTGCTAGGAATGTAAATTAGTACAGCCCCCATGGAAATTAGTGCAGAGGTTCCTCAAAAAACTAAAACTAGAACTACCATAAGATCCAGCTATACCATTCCTGGCTAATATCTGAAAGAATCATAGTCAGCATTCAACAGAAATAGCTGCATGTCCATGTGTATTGTGGCACTATTCATAATGGCCAAATTATGAGAAGCAGCTTAGATATCCCTCTATAGATGAATGGATAAAGAAAATGTGGCTTATATACATGATGGAGTATTATTCAGCCATAAAAAAATGAACTTTTGTCATTTGTAGGAAAATGGAACTGGAGATCATGTTAAGTGAAATATGCTCAGAAAGACAAATATCATTATTTTTTTCTCCCATATGTGAAATCTAGACTTAAAAAATAAGACATGAAAGTAGAGGGGGAATTACTTGCAAGAAGGAAGGGAACCAGCAAGGCAGGGGCAGTGACACAGAAGAGGGTAGTGGTGGGGGGTGAACAGATCAAACTACACAATATACATGTATAAGAATGTTATAACAAAATCTACTATTTTGTACAATGACTATAGGCTAATAAAAATAAATTTAAAAAAATTTTTGAAGATAAAAACATAAAACTGCAGTTTTACCTGTATCATACATTCAAACTGGTACATACAAAGACCCAATTCTGCCATACTTGGTTTAAAAAGCTCACGAAGTCTATAATCTTGCATTAATTTAACAAATACACAGAAAGCTTCCTCTTCTGGCATCTGCATTAAGAGAAAAAGCTAACACAGGTTAATGTTCTGTGATACACAAATAAACCAAATTATATTTAAAACAAACATCATTCAACCATAAACATCATTTTGAGTAGCCACATGGTACAAGGGGAAGAACCATGGATTAAGAATCAGAAGGTCCATCAGGCTCAGTGGCACACAGCTATAATCCCAGCAACTCAGGAGGCAGAGGCAGGAGGATTCCAAGTTCAATGCCAGAGGCAGCCTGTAAAACTTAGCAATACCCTTCTTAAAATGAAAAGTATAAAAGGGCCCAGGGGTGCAGCTCAGTGGTAGTACCTATTAAGGATGCACAAGACCCTTGGTTCAACCACTAAACACCAAAAAAAAAAAAAAAAAAAAAAAAAAAGCTCTCCCATTCTGAGAATGAGAGGTTAGACAAGTCTTATAACCTCTGAGACTGTCTCAACTTGCCTACTTCATTAATTCAACCAAGAGATATGCATTTATAATTAGATCTTTTTCCCTTCCTGGATAGATACCAGTGGAAAAAAAACAAATAATCTTTATGCTCAAGGAGTTTAAACTTTCAAAGGGGAGGGAAATAGACAATATATGGGCTAAATCAACTAATATGTATGTACCCCATGTGTCTATCAGCTTGTTGTGGTGTGGGGGCTTGTGTCTTGCTGTGAAGCTGAAAGCTCTGCCACCCACTGGTATTTCAGATACCAGCAGGGCTACCCATGATGGACAAGTTTCAGCTGAGCTGCCAGATTATGGCAGACTAGGGAGAAGGACCTGACAGGCCACTCCCAAAACAATTGTTGTTGTTGTTGTTGTTAGATGCCGCTGAGTCAGTATCCCACTCATAGCGACCCTCTGAACAACATGGGAAACACTATTGTCAGTGCTTCTCTGCTGTGCATAGGGTTTTCAATGGCAGATTGATTTTTGGGAGGGGGTTGCCAGGTCCTTCTCCCAAGCCTATAGCTTCTGGTGTTCCCAGGCGGTCTGCCATCCAGGTACTAGCCAGGCCTGACCCTGCTTAGCTTCTGAGATCTGATGGCTGCAGGCCCCAAAACAATTAGCCACTGAAAACCCTATGAATAGCAGAGAAGCACTAATTAAATAGGTAGTGCTTCATTCTGCTGTACTTAGGATTGCTTTGAGTCAGATTCTATTCAATAGCATCTAAAAACAATATGTATGTCAGATGGTGATGAAGAATGCCATAGAAATAAATTAGACTAAGACATACTGCTAGGGAGACACAATGCTATTTATATAGGCCAGGAAGATCCCTGGATAAGGTAAAATTTGAGCAATATCCTGAAGAAGTGAGGGAACATTTGAGGAAAGAACAGTCCTGGAAGACAGAAAAGTACAAAGGCCTGAGAAGCAATCATGCTGGCATGCCCAAGCAGGCAGGAGGCTAATAAAACTAGAGTCACACTGCCCCCTTGAATAAAGTAAAATCTATGAAAGAAGATCTTAGCAGATGCCAAATGAAAAAATAAAGAAAGGGAGGAGGAATAAAGAAAGAGGAAGGGGAGTAGCAGTTATTGACATGTGAATAGAAGCTAGTTATAGAGGCGAAACAACAGGGAACCAAAATATATAGGCTTTAGAGGTCACTATACAATTTTTTTTTTTTTTTTTGCAGTGCTGGGGGTTGAACCCAGGGCCTCGCGCCTGCATGCTCTGCAAGTGCTGGACCACTGAGCTGCACCTCAGCCCATTTTTTTTACTTTTTTTGAGACAGGGTCTCACTAAATTACGCAGAATGCCTCTGGTCTCGAACTTGCGATCCTCCCGCCTCCGTCTCCCAAGCCGCTGGGATTACAGGTGTGCACCACCACCCCCAGCTCTATACAATTTTTTGCCTGCAGCCGTAGCCCTGTGGCATCTAATCCCATCAGGTCTCAGAAGTTAAGCAGGGTCGAGCCTGGTTAGTACTTGGATGGGAGACCACCTGAGAACACCAGATACTGTAGTCTTGGGAGAAGGACTCAGCAATCCACTCCCAAAAATCAATCCGCCATTAAAAACCCTGTGAACAGCAGAGAAGCACTCACAAAAGGGTTTTGCCTGTTGTGCGCAGGGTCACTATGAGTCGGATACTGACTTGACAGCACCTAACAACAACAACAACAACATACAATTTTTGACTTTCACCTTAAGTAAGATGTGAAGTCTTAAGGATCTGTGAACAGAAGTGATATGACGTGACATGAGTGCTAAAAGAACTAAGTTTTCAAATGATCTGTGATTGGAGTTTAAAGGTACGAATTACACATTTTATGTGTAAACTACTAGGAAATTGTTATCAATTAAGACAATGAATAATGAAAGCCCTTAAAGAGCTACAAAGACATTCAAAGTATTTAGGCAAATAACATCTAAATTGTTAAGCTAGCTTTCTTGATAAAATTTGCCAAATCACATTTACTTACGTTATATCAGTGTGTTTCGAAAGACAACACCCTCAAAGAATCTCTAGACATTCTTCTTCTGAAGACTTGCAAATAACAATACATTTTTCCTGGCCTTGACATAGCCATGAATAGGAGCCAAGAGTTGTTCTTTGCAAAACCCACATTTCCTTCCAGCCTTCCAACATAGCCATCATTCTGTCTTGGAGATCACTTCTACTAATCCTATCATGCCCTGTAGCTATATTAGTTGATGTCAGTAACTAGGAACTCTCAGTCCTATATGGTTCTACTTCCCATTTCCAAACTTCTACCTATATCACTAATCTTCTTTCCAAAAGTTTATCTCTTCCTATAACTGAAATATAGCTCTCCCCTTAGCTGGTTATTTTCTCTCCCATAGCACCTGAAAGGGCCAGGAGTTAGCAAGGTTTATGTCCCTCCTTAAATCTCATATCCACTTTCACAGAATTAACCTTTCCTGCTCTCTAAAACACATGCCAACAGATATTAAACATTTATTCCCCTTTTTTGCAGCATCTACAAACTTCTGGGCTACCTCCCCAGCAACTCTTGAGTCATTCTCATGAAGATTAATTTGCTGGCCTAGCATACATTTGACTTCCTTTTCTCCAATGATCTTGATAGGCAGTGACTAGCTCAGGCACCAGTTATATTAAAGGTTGAAATCTGTTTCTCCACTTAATAGAAATCTTAGTTTCTCCACTTAATAGCTATGTGACCTTAGAAAAATTATGTACCTTCTCTGTTGCTCAGTTTCACCATCTATCAAATTGGTAAAATAACAGTACTTATTTCACAGGGTTGCAATGAAGATGAAAATAAAGTACTTAACAATTAATTTACCTTGCCAGGCCTACACTACCTGTTTTCTGTTACCAACTCTGTAGTGTTCACTTTGCTGCTTACTCTTGTATTTATTCAGTTGCTTATAGCCACTGTTACCTTGTTTTTCTCTGTGTGTTATAATTCCAAATGGAAAAACTCCATTCGTGGATAAATCGAACTCTATACCTATAATTAGGAAGCACAAAGTAGCTGGGGAAAAACAAACAAGAAACTTAACCATGCTGGCTAGTCTCACTTTGAATTCAAGACCACTAAGCTCAGTAAATCTTTAATACTGCCTGGTATATTTTATTTCCCTAATGAAATCATTCACATTCTCCTAGCAAACATTTCAAACTTTCCTCTCAGTCCTCAATCTTATTCAATCACCTCCTCCCCACTCAATTCTAAGCTAAAGATCATGCTTGCTATTTCAATTTTTTAAAAAACGTAATCAGAAGAGAGCTCCTCTACTCTCCCACCATATCATCTACCACCCTACCTGCATCTATCCCCACTTTTGTAGCCAGGAGCTTCTCCTTCTCTTATGTACTGGCCTGGACCTTTTCCGAACTCCTGTCTGATATTTCCACTTGCCCACTTAACATCTTCCCCTGGAAGTCCAACATATATCTCAAACCATATTCCTAATTCCCTACCTATTCTGTTGCCCTAAATTTATACTCAAAAACCTTAGGAGCCATCACTGATTCCTTTCTCTTTTACTCCACACCCAATGTATCAGCAAATTCTGCTGGCTCTACGTCAATGTCAAGAACCAACCCCTTGGGCCGGGCGTGGTGGCGCACGCCTGTAATCCCAGCGGCTCAGGAGGCGGAGGCGGGAGGATCGCAGGTTCAAGACCAGAGGCAGTCTGCGTAACTTAGTGAGACCCTGTCTCAAAAAGTAAAAAAAAAAAAAAAAAAAAAAAAAAAAAAAAAAAAAAAAAAAAAAAAAAAAAAAAAAAAAAAAAAAAAAAAAGGGCTGAGGTGCAGTTCAGTGGTCCAGCACTTGCAGAGCATGCAGGCGCAAGGCCCTGGGTTCAACCCCCAGTACCACAAAAAAAAAAAAAAAAGAACCAACCCCTTCTTTCTGAAGACACCTAGTCTAAACCACCACAAAGAGAATAAGTAGTCTATTAACTGAACCACTGCAAGTGCATTCTCACTGGTCTCTCTGCTGCCTCTCTTGCACTTCCTTTCCAATAGTTCTCCATACAGCATAATGTTGACAATGATCCTTTCAAAGCATAATTATTAGAACATTAGCATAATTATTAGAACATTAACCTCTCTTGCTCCTGCTGTGCTTACTCCACAGCTCAAAATACTCTGGTAGCTTCCCACATGTTCAATAAGAGTCAAAATTCTTACAAGATCCTACATGATGTGATCTCTTACTAACTCTCCATTCTCATCTCCTACCATACTTTCCCCTTCCTGCCTTCCTTACCCCCTTACTCTAGTCACGGGGAAAATAAATCAATTAATCTCCCTTTTATGTTTTACAAGAATTTCTTCTCTTCTGATATGCCCCCAAATCCCATTCTCTCTCTCTTTTGTAGGAACATTGGAATGAGAACTAGGGGAGTTTTTTAAAAAAATAATAATAATGATATTTTGAAAAATAAACTATGGTAATTTAATAAAAAGCGGAAAGGATGGTAGAAAAAAAACATCACTGGGTCCTTTTCAAAAAGCCTGAAAACAATGCTGAACAAATGAAAATGTGTGACACCAAGTGGCATATACAAACATGAAGAACCAGCCAGTTGTTTCATAGTCATTCCTTTCTATTAGAAAGAAGTCATAAAAAGTGAATCCTAGAGCAACGTGCTATTTCTCCATGACACTGAGCTAATAAGAATCCATGTTTTTTGCAAAGGTCAAATGCAGTTAATATACCCAATTTTATAAAAGTGTTAAGATGTAAACAAAATATATATTTAGCACTTTTAGCCATTTTATATTACATGTACTAACTTTGTAAATTTTACCAAACTCTTGTGTTACATTGCTAAAGTTGTAGGAGACAATATGACATGGGTTATAAAGGCACAGGGATTAGAAACAAAGAAAGGGGCTTTTGAATCTGGTTCCACCACACTTTCTACCTCATGGTGCTGGGCTACTAAGAGATTACTGTTGTGGTATTATTTTAGCTGGCAATAACAGCTAAATAAATCAATCACTGAAACGCCATGGATGACTTCAGTAGTAGTGCTGATGCTCTTTAAAATGAAAATCACTACCACCCCTGCCTGTACATCTGAAAGGAAGTGTGGAAGCTCCTCAGGGCTCCTACACAGTCAGGGAGGTTGTTGTGAGACTCACTCTTCAAGTAGGGGAAAACTATTCTGTAGATGTCCAGGAAAGATGACTACTGAAAGGTTATTTTGGAACTAATATGAAAGTAAAAGGAACAAAAGTGTGGCAAAAATCATTAGACTGACAATAAGGATGTTTGAATTCAATAGTGACAGTGCTGACCAATTACAAACTAGAAACTCACAATTTTGTGGACCATCTATACCTCAACATTAACATATCTACTTTTGTATTATATTAATTATAACCTGGCTTCACCTAGAAATGGACAAATATCCTGCAGCAACCACTGCAAGCAATTCTTGTAACACAATATAAAAATTAGTCAATTTGATTATAAACAAGTATCCCTGGCATCAGATTTATGCTACTCAGAAAAGAGGTATAAGGACCAGGGGTGTAATACAGTGTAGCAGTGGTATAGCACATACTTAGCATGCACAAAACCCTGGATTCAATCCCCCGCACCACAGGAGAGGAGAGGAAGAACGCGGCATCAAGATTGGAGGAAGACTCATTAACAACCTGCATTATGCAGATGACACAACTCTGCTTGCTGAAAGTGAAGAGGATTTAAAACATTTACTGATGAAGATCAAAGATCATAGCCTTCAATATGGGTTACGACTAAACATCAACAAAACAAAAACCCTTACTACTGGGTCAGCACACAACTTTACAATAAATGGAGAAAAGATTGAGGTTGTCCAAGATTTTGCTTTGCTTGGCTCTCTAATCAACACCCGTGGAAGCAGCAGTCAAGAAATCAAAAGACATTGTTCTAGGAAAAGCTGTGGCAAAAGATCTCTTTAGAGTATTGAAAAGCAAAGATGTCACATTGAAGACAAAGGTGCGTCTGACTCATGCCATGGTATTTTCAGTGGCATCATACGGTTGTGAAAGCTGGACATTGAACAAGAGAGACAGAAAAAGAATTGATGCTTTTGAATTGTGGTGCTGGGGACGTCTATTGAATATACCATGGACTGCCAAAAGAACCAACAAAGCTGTCCTAGAAGAAGTGCAACCAGAGTGCTCCTTGGAAGCAAGAATGGCCAAACTGCGTCTTACATATTTGGGACATGTAATCAAGAGAGATCAATCCCTGGAGAAGGACATCATGTTTAGGAGAGTGGTAGGAGAGTGGCAAAAGAGGAAACCCCTCCACCAGATGGATTGACACAGTGTCTGCAACAATGGGCTTAAACATAAATAAGATCGTTTGCCTGGCACAGAATCGCCAAGTGTTTCAATTTGCTGTACATAGGGTAGCTATGAGTCAGACTCGACTTGACGCCACCTAACAACAACAAGAACATGCCAAAAACCATGCTAGACTTTTACATATATTATTTCATATAAATACCCTTGAAATGAATCTGCGCATAGATCACATTATCTAAGACTCAGAGAGAGGTTAAATAATCTAGCCTAAATTCATAGAGCTAGGGAGATGCAAATCTCAAATGATTCAAATCAAGTTATCTCTGAGGTCTTTTTAAAATTGGACTGAATTTCTAAAACTAAATAAAGAATAAGATGGAGTTTTCTTTAAAAAAATTTCAACAAGGCTAAAGAGGTAACAGTATATACTATATCCCCCAAAATCATGCTTGTCCTACCCCTAAATTCTGAAAATTCACTCCTAAACAAATCATTAACAATGTTGTTCCCTTAGGGCAATAAAAATAAACAAGTAACACTATTTTACAGCTTATAACAAGATGTAATAACAAACCTCCACAATATATAAATTTCCTGTATAAATTTCCAAAAATATTACAACATAATTTTTTCATGTGAATATTTTAACCATGTCTTCTTTGGTTGAGAAAAGGTTACTCCCTATTAAATGTTGACAAATAAGACTTAAAAGTAGCTGGACAGGGTGGCTTATGTCGGTAATCCCAGTACTCAGGAGATAAGCAGGAGGATTTTGAGTTTGAAGCCAGCCTGGGCTACTTAGCAAGACCCTGTGTAAAATAAAATAAAATATTAAATTAAATTAAATTTAAAAATAAAATAATAAAAATAATACAACACAAAACAAAATAAAATGCAGATACAAGCTTTTACAAAATATTATGGGAAAACTGTATATATCAAGAAGTCAAGGGGTTGGGAGTATGGCTCAGTGTCACAGCATGTAAGGTTCTGGGTTCAATCTCCAGCAAAAAGGAGGAGGAGGAGGAGGAGGAAGAAAAGAAGATGAAGATGTTGAAATTTCATTTAACGGCAAGACACTATTATTACATGTCATTTCAACTCTTTTCCTATTTCAAAGTGCAAACTAAAATATTACTATTCAAGTTACGATTAGGGGAAAAATATCTAATATCTACTTATATGTAACTAAAAACAAAGATAATTTTTTAATTCTCCAATCAAATCTTAATAAAGAACTTGAACATTTACTTATATATTAACTTACCTGCATAAGCAATAATCCAACAATGAAAGCACTTCCTTGACAGTAACCAACCTCACGATCCACTAAAGAATATGCCTAAAAAGTTAAAAAAAAAAAGGTATTCAAAATATTTCAACACAGTGTATTATACTCTCCTTCTCCAAAAAAACTAAAATTGGTAAGACAGGTATATTAAAAGTCCATTTATTCTTTTGGAAAGCTCTTGTTTACTTGTTGTAGATGTTATAAACATTTTTAAAGCAAATGCTTTATTACATAACATTTCTTACAATTTCTTGATTAGAAAATGGCAGATCTAAGCTGGACACAGTGGTAGACACCTGTAATCCCAGTGACCAAGGAGACAGAGGCAGGAAGATCACAAGTTCAAGGCCTTGGGAGGCAGAGGTAGGAGGATTACAAGTTCAGGGCCAGGTCCTTATCTCAAAAAGTAAAAAATGGGCTGGGTACCAGTCAATGGTAGAGAACTTGCAAAGCATCCATGAGGCCCTAGTGGAGGGAAATGAAGGAAAGAAAGAAAGAAGGAAGGAAGGAAGGAAAGAAGGAAGGAAGGGAAGGAGGGAAAGAGGAAGGGAGGGAAGAAGGAAGGGAATAGCAAAGACTAAGGATAAAGAAAATAAAGGAATTTTTACTCAGGAAGTTGACAGAACTTTAAAAATTAAGTAGAATTTATATATGATAGAGATAAAACTGGAGTACAGTTAAGGTAAAGCACCAGCAAAATTGAAATTAATAAGAAATCAGTATTTCACAGAGGTAACTGGAAGAAAAAAACTGGGAAGGGAAAAGGCAATACTGAAGAAAATATTAGGTAAATCTTTCAAAGATTAAGCATGTTTAACACAGGCCCCTGCAAACAGAAAATTTTGCTGGCTGTATGACAGTAGCCATAATAGTACTGGATCCTAAACTCTGAACTTCATACAAGGTGAATTATCCATCTTTATAAAAGATACTTTGAAGATCTGTGGTAATAGGTTATTTTATTTCTGTCAACTAATGATGAATAGTGTG
Organism: Pedetes capensis; assembly: GCA_007922755.1. NCBI lineage: Eukaryota > Metazoa > Chordata > Mammalia > Rodentia > Pedetidae > Pedetes > Pedetes capensis. The sequence goes on along the minus strand of VMDO01010241.1, from coordinate 2,092 downwards.
GTGAATTTTCTAATAAATTCTCCAGCTAGACAGCAATGTAATATTAAGAAGATATTATTCGAAAATGAATTTCATTGCCAAAGCAACGGATTGTTGTTGTTGTTGTTGTTAGGTGCCGTCGAGTCAGGTCTCTGACTCATAGCGACCCTCATAGGGTTTTCAATGGTTGACTGTTTCAGGATTGCCTTGGAGTGGTTTGCCAGGTCCTTCTCCCATTTTTGCGGTGCTGGGAATTGAACTCAGGACCTGAGACTGCAGCGCAGTGCTCTACCAACTGAGCTAAATCCCAGCCCAAAGCAACGGATTACTGATGACTAAATCCATACTTTATGGGCTGGGATTTAGCTCAGTGGGTAGAGCGCTGCGCTGCAATCTCTGAGGTCCCAAGTTCAATTCCCAGCACCGCAAAAATGGGAGAAGGGCCTGGCAATCCACTCCCAAGGCAATCCCAAAGCACTCAGCCATTGAAAACCCTATGAGGGTCCCTATGAGTCGGATACCGACTCCACAGCACCTAACAACAACAAATCCATACTTTATCATGGGAAATATACAATTTCAACCTTTTGATAATTTATTCATAAAAAAATGAATAAACAGAACTTACCTTCATCACATTAAATAAAACCTCCTGTCCAAGGCTATCTTTTTCCTTAAAAAAATTATGTTCAGGATAAGTTCTAGCAATGTCCCTTCGGATCAATTTTTCACAAGGTGAGGTCATTTTCAGGAGTTCTGAATACTGATCCTTAATTGGCATACTTTGTGCACTACATAGAAGTTGCCAAACTATTGCTCTAAAGTGGTGGGGTATTCCTTTATGAACAAGTTCCTAAAAAATAAAAATAAAATAAAAAATTTTAAATGAATTATTTAACTTTCATACCTGGCAAGCCAAAGACTTACTGGGTAGGTTAAAGTAGAGTGGAAAACTTTATCAAATTTATAATTCACAAAGCTAGCTTTATAATAAAGTAGAAAATTTTTTAACCCAGTGTGAGATTTGGCCCTTGGGCACATCCTGTTGTGATCACAAGATCTACAAAGCCATAGATCAATTCTGGCCATTTCACTGACAATATGGCCTCTAAAGGTATTAAGGACTTGATAGCCTCCAGAATTATGAATGATGGCACCACATCCCACAAATTTCCAAGGGCTGTTGAAGGCAAAAGAAGTAAAATACTGGTATTCAAGGATGTACAATGTTACAATTTCATTTCTGAATCTATAAAATGACAGAACTTAACTGATTTCTTAAATAATCTTCAATTGTATATTTCTATATATTCAGGACCTCTATAACAACTGATACCCACAAACCAAAACATCTATGGGGCACAAATAAATGGAAACATATAAAGCCAAACTCTCTTATATAGCTTGGAAATTACAAGAATCTATTTTGTGTTTTTTCTTTTTTTTTTTCCCTAACCTCTATTAATCCATGCCTGATAATCTGGAATAAGAGGAAGAACTTCAATAAAGAACAGTAATACCTTAACTTGCTTTTCCTTCTTTTTGCGTATATCATCCCATTCATTAACAATTCTTCCCCAAAGAATCCAAGAATCCTCTTCAAGGTGGCTGAGGTTGCTAGAAGCTGATGAACTTGATACAAGAGAGGAGCCACTGTTTCTTCTTGATCCATTTACAGATCTTAAAGACTTACTATCCGTCTCTAATAACCTAAAATACAAAAATTGCTCAAGATATCATCTCACAGTGATACTACATGAAGTTGTGATATTTAGAACTTTACTACCCTAACCTAGCTATAGTTTAAGATAGTTTCAACAATATGCATAGTTTAAATAGTTTCTGCATGGTAGCAATAAAGTAACTGCCAATTTTTTTCACCTACCTGGGCACTGCCTGCAGGTGTAGCCCTGCGGCATCCGATCCCGTCAGATCTCGGAAGCTAAGCAGGGTCGGGCCTGGTTAGTACCTGGATGGGAGACCGCCTGGGAACACCAGAAGCTGTAGGCTTGGGAGAAGGACCTGGCAACCCCCTCCCAAAAATCAATCTGCCATTGAAAACCCTATGCACAGCAGAGAAGCACTGACAATCGTGTTTCCCCTGTTGTACAGA